>UCOK01019883.1:314748-508257 GCA_900474325.1 Synergus umbraculus
CTACTTCGCCAAAAGCACAGTTTGCTTTTACGATTCCGAATTCAATGTAGCCCTAGAGGCACTAAAATTCTAGGACCAATACCTCCGGATTTAATTAATGAGAGTACAAATAGTGTATGTTAATTAAATTATTTTCCACTATTTATATGACTTGCAAAATCATACTTATAGCTGTATTTTACATTATATCAGGATGAATTGACCTCTTGACCGAAGCTTTTCCATCGAGCCACTCCATACGTGTTTACAATGCGCGTAATATTTATTCCCCCGAAAGTGAAACAATGGAACACGATTTTAATTAGTACGAGTACGCAATGAACAATATACGCTATTGATAAATAAATTGACGAATTTCAGGTACGTTCTCGACAGCGAGAAAGTGAAGCTCGGGAGAACTAAAATTATAAATTTGCAATCAGAAGTCTTTTGAGAGGATGTCAAAATTTCGCGATTGTTAACAGCTGAAACAATGGCTTGATATTGCTTATAATTTTGAAAATAGTTTTGAAAATAAGGAGGACTTTTTTTTATGAAATATTATTGATTATCTACTCTCTAAATCTGAATTAGTGAAAAGTGAGTTACTAATTTACTTTAGTGAAAAATTCTACTAATTGTTAGTTATTTTTAACTAAAACTTTAGTGAAAAGTTGAAAACTACGAATTGAAATAGTGAAATACAACTAATAATTAGAAAAAATTTTCGCTAATGTAAATTAGTGGCTCACTTTTCACCAATTCAGATTTAGAGAGTATCGTAAAGACTCTTCTCAATGAGAAAAACTGAAATTTAAAGCGCGCGAACTAATACTACTTGTAATCAGAAGAGAGAATATTGATCACATTTGCATACAGCTTAACTTTCCGCAAACGGGAAAAAGCTCGTTAGTTAGCAAAATACTGGAAATTGAAATTTGCTTGATCGAATGAAAAATTGGTGAAATTTGCTTCCCTGAGTCTGTAAAGTTGATTGTGGCCCATTATTCCCAGTGAACCTCAACACGCTAATGAATAGAGTTAATAACGAATTGCGTGGGCGTTTGGCGAAATCGATCGTCCACGAAGTGGCAATCACATCGAGAGTGAGACTCGATGTGATTTCCCGTGGGTGCCGTCATCGGTATGGCCCAGCTGCTTCTCTATGGATTGGTACCACCATCATGATTCTAGTAATCTGGAAACATACGACTTAGTAGATTCTTTATAAATCTCTGATCCCATCAAGTTCATCCACTTTAATCGCTCTTTGTGAATTATTATTAAAGATACCTCTTTTCAAATTAAGAGGACTGAAAAAAGTAATGCAGGAATGTTGAATTTTTGAGGATATGTTTCTTCCATATATCCTTCCTGCGGTTAAGAGGGATGTCCGGAGTTGTGGTTTTGGATTGAAGGGAAGCATTTTCGAGGGGCTATATACCTGGGCGCTTCGCTAAATAAATTTGCTCGGGTGTGAAGGATAGGTGCCAGGGTTGGCTAATTGCGAACCTGTAAATAATGAAGGAGACATACTTGCAACAATGTTACGGTGAGAAAGAGAGAAAGTGAGAGATCCAGAGTGAGAGAAGGTACTAGAGAAAGAGGAAGAACGTTGAGTGCTCACTGAATAAACAAATACCGAAGTGCACTGTAAGGATAGTTCCAGCGCGGCTTTTGTAATATGTTTTGGTGCAAATGAATGAGTCTAGAAATTTTCTTAGCCGCATTTTACACAAAAATCGTGTTTTCATCTTCAACTAAAGCTTTTTTATTTAAAAAACTATTTAAAAATAATTAAGAAGTAAATGGAAAATTTAACATGGATTCTAGAGTCTCAGATAGAATATTTTTGTTAAGATCACATTTTTCCCGCGTTGCCTGAGATGTACTCGGTTTTTTTTCTCTTGGGTGCAAAGTTGCACCACTTTTCAGCCATTTATGACGGTACTTCGAAGTGAAGTTTTGTCGCGTGAAAGACCACAAAAGCGTCGAGACTCGTCAGGTCCGACAACCATTTCAACGGAAACACGAAAAGTCCATTAATAATTTAATATACGAATCGACGCGTTGCCCAGGATTATGCTGCAATTTCCCTTCCTACTTCCCTTCTGATTCACGCGTTTCCGGAATATAAATAAATCGCGAGTCGGCGGCTGATCGTATCAAGCTGATGCATCATTTGATTTTGATAATTACGAGTAATATGCGCTTTTTGTAATCCAAACTAAAATTTAATATACATATGTATATTACATTTAAAAAATGCATAAACAGTGAGTTGTAGACAAGTTTTTATTGATAACTTGAATTGAAAATTGTGCCAATTTTCTACTCATGAATAATTGGCTATGATTTATAATTTATAATAACTCCCGGACGACAAGTGGACCAGGTTTGATTTATCGATTTGTATCGCAAAGGCTAGTTGCTCGTGTTCTCATTAAGAAGAACGATTAGATATACACGAGAAACTAACGTGTTGTAAATTCGAGAACATTTATTATTAGACGAGGCGATTAATGTCGCACAAGCTACATTTTGGATCCATTTGTCAAACTAAGATGCACCACAGGTGACCGGATGTGTTGGGTGTCAAGTCATTATAATTAAGTATGCAGATGCATTTGTGTATGCCTTTCACTATAAAAACAGAAACAAAATATCTTCTTTTTGTAAGCAAACTCTAGATGCAATTACCGTTACGAGTACTAAATAAAACATGTTAACATCACTTGATGAAATTTATGGGACCAGCACTTATTCAAGCTAGCCACGAATCTCTTCCAGGGAGCAATTTAAAAATATTACGCACGTCGATTCGCAGAAACATGCTTGCGGTAACAGCTCGGTAATAATTCAGGTGATTTGTTTAATCTAGATGTGAAAGTGGTGGTAATTTAACGAGAAGAGGAAACTTCTGTTGGTCTCAAGGCCACGTCTGTGCTCTGTCAAAATAAATTTAGTTTGTATCAAACGCGAAAGTTGTACAAATAATCTTTCGAAGGCGCGTGAATGAAGGATGATGACGTGGTCCATCTGGAGGAAGGATAGGAGACGTTTTCGTGACTGAGGTGCAGCCCCTGTCATCGCGATTTTCACGGTAAAAAAGTCACCTACTATACTTCAAGAGCAGTCAAACTTGTATAAACTCAGACACAAAAATAATATTAGCCCTGGGTATCTCGATCGGCTGTGTCGCCTCGCTTCCTTTCAAGAGCGTGTGTTCGTTTTTTTTTTATGAGTTTGTGCCAAGAGCAATAGTAGATCCTGTCAGCATAGAGGAAACGTACCTTCGTTTGTAATTATACTCAAATTAGAACAACATACACGGTATTTAACAACTGATGCATATTAAATTCAAATTATTGCTTTTTCGAAATGGGATTTACCTTAGCGTTCATGCTGCATCAGCTAAGCATTAATAGTACATTTATTTGGCTCCAGCTTTGTACATTTTGCGACTTTGAGAAACGTACCGGTTTTCCAAAATGGTAAATTTATGTCCTCTGTCTGGCGTGGAAGATCGTAAGGGGGTATTCCCATCTGCTGAGGTTCCATCCCTTCCATTCATTTTCCCGCAAAGAAACCTTCTGCAGTATGCGCAGTGAAAAATAAATTTCAGTAAGAGTTCGCTGTGCCAATACAAGAGCAATATGCAATATTTCCTCTGCAAAGAAGTCTGTATGTTTCGGATGCTTAGGTCAACCCGGTACTCATGTCTGTGCGAAAGCTTCCAACATGTGTTACTGTAGTAAACATATATAAGTCTCTACCACACTTTCCTTGCCTGAAGCTCTACAAAGGCATGTATAAAGATATCTCGGTTAAGGGAAATACTCATAAAAAGACTAATACAAATTTTCTGATTTTCTCTCGGATTTTCTCTAAACTTTAATACTATCCGGAGTCAAATTTGTCTTTTCTCTTTATATAAAAAAGTTGTTTACGTTCGGATCTCATCTTCTGTCGAAAAAGTGCAACAATTTTCCGAAAGAATTGATTGTAATGGAAGCTGACACGAAGGCTCTAAACCAGAAGAAAGATATATGTTCTTCCTGACATTACAAAGGACGAGTTTCCTTGAGCAGAACTATGTGTGCAACAATATGCTAGAGATCTTAACAAAACTTTTGGTAGCGTCGCACGTAACTGGTGGAAAGTTTGAAACTAAAGTAAAGTAATTGGACCTAGTTGTAGTATTGCGCATAGTTGTTTGCGTTGAGAGTGCATCGGCTTTATTCACCAGAATTGTATGAACAATTTATACACGAGCAGATGAAAATGGGCGGCAGCCATGTATATTCGCCCTTAATAAATCCTCGTCATAACTTTGCGTTTGCGGTGATTTTAATTCCCGTGTGGCTTTAGTTGCGCGTTAATTCGTAATTATTATTAACGACCCAGAAGTACCCCAACTTCCACCATCAAGATCCCTACTTTCCAACATCCTTTTACCCTCTTATTCTTCTACTTGTTTATAATCCTTTATCTTTGCCTCATTCTTGTTCCTTTTTTATGACGGGCATCGAGGGAATCAAATGAGTTTGGGGAAAGAAGATAATTGTAAATGAAAGAGAACATTTTTCAATGAATTTTATACACGAGTTTCGAGACAATAAAACTGCTGATGAGTTGATTTTTACTAGTCAACTGAACCATGAAAATTGAAATGAAAGGATTGGACAAGCTGAGAACAGTAATTGAACAAAGAGATTACGTAAATGTAATCAATTCTAAAATACTGCTATTTTTAGCTAGTAATCTAGTATAAAGATAATTACATTTTAATCGGTAAAAATGATTCTCTTTTAAATTCCACTAAAAAGAAAAAATATTAGAAATATTACTGGGGAGTCTATCTATGTAATAAACTCGATTCGCTTTAGAATCATTCTTTATATGCAACCCTCTTTAATTCTGATCCCTCATTATTTTTTCTACTCTCGTACATCCACGTGCTCGCACTAAAGCATTTTATTTGGCTCGTGCCGGAAGTGGGACAGTTGGCAGTGGTCCAAAGCGTGTTGTAGAAAAAAGAAGGGGTTTGTAATCGAAAGGGGAAAAAGAGCCTTTGTATGATTGTATAATAAAGTCGGTTTAAGGTCACGAGTCATCATAATTGGAATAAGGAACAGATGACTTTGCAGTATTTGGGAAATTGTCTTACATATGGATCAAAATTACATTCGGGTTGATAATGAAGCACACACACGATCATTTTTACCATATAATCAACTGAAGTAGAAATAATTCTACGCATATAAATTCAGGTCAATGGGGTTATTCATCCGATCGTAAACGAATAGAAAATATTAAAAATTCTAAGTGGATCACATGTGTAGTAGTTATGAAAGAGAGACAAGGGATTTTTCGAGTGGCGTGAGGCCAAGTGAGTCATAACTCTATGGGTTTTGTGTCCATAGGACCATGGGATTTCACGTTGAGAACACAATGCCTTCAGTTACTTTATGCTGTAGGATACGTGTTTGTAAAATAATCCCAGCATTGTTGTCCATCACTGTCTATGTAAAATGTACAGTGGTACGCTTTCATTTGGAAGCTGAAAGCAATTGTATTTAAATTAAATATTCTCATTTCGGAAGGAAAATTAAGGTTTTGAATAAATTCTCATAAATTATTTACTTATTCATTACTTTCTAAATGTTATGATTAAGATTCTTTTCATATCTAGAAAAACCTATTTTCTTTCTACGTTTTCTTTTCAAACTGTGTCTCTTTGAAAAAGAATTTTTAAGTAGAAAGGAAACAATAGATTTTGAATAATTTAAATGAATAAAGTATAAATAGATATTAAATCTTGTTGATTTTTTGGTGCTTTGAAGATGATGTCTGAAGTACAATAGCCAGATTTACGCAACGTTTGGCTGACAACGAGAACTTTTGTACTCTCGTCAGCTGCCGTTGCACCCTAGGACGAGTAAGGATTCCCGTGTATATTTGTGACGTTTGAAAAGAGGATTTTGGGGACCGGGATAAATGTTATCTTCTACTGTGTGGCATCTAGAATACTCAGTGTTCCGAGTGTTTCGCGCCCTGGACGTAAACATGCGAAAATCTCCCTCTTAGTAACTCACACCCTCTTGTATATGTATATCTTTTTCCATCTCGACGTCCCATGATCGAGAGATCCAAGGGCTTGAAGTTAATCCTGCTCAGAACTCTTATTATTGACACCCTGCGGTCTTTTGTCATGCCATAAGTCACTTCCTATCTACTTACAAAAGTAGGCATATATATACATCACACTCTAGCTCTTCTTCTAAAAGTAATTATACAATAATAATAAAAATTGTCAGTAAAATAAATCCATTAAAATGTAACAGAATTTCGTGTTAAAATTTAATGTCGATTTTTACTGTAACATTCGATCAGCAAATATTCAGTGCAATTCTGTAATAATTTTTTAACGAGATTTTCTGGTATAATTTTATAATAAATGTTGTTAGGTGTAATAAAATCAGAGAACGTGGCTATAAGCTATAGATATTTACGACTGTTTTGAAAGCATCAATAAAACGTCATCCAAGCTGACACGAGATTCGTACGCATGACACCAATGTACCTTTGCCTATTCGAACATAAACTATGGATGGAAGAACAGGCAAGCTTCCCGGTGAATGGTCAGCCAGAGATTCTGGCGCTTACTGCGTTTGTCTGCTTAATATGCAATTAATGTTTCAAATTGCCATAAACTCCCCAGTAACAGATGCGATCGTAAATGATAACAATAATGTACAGATCTCTATTGAGCACCCACACAATATTTTTACATTTAGTCCTTTAATTATCCATAAATTTATGTCGTTTAGCGACTAATAACCAGAAGTAGAGTTTTTAAATACAATTTTCGCTAAAATTATAATAAAACCACTTTTTAAACGTCATCAACGCGATAAGAATCAAGTTAAGATACGAATTATTTTCAATATAGATTCGGCTAGGAAACCTTAAACATATTTTCTCGCGCATTCTTTTTCCCCTTGTAATTCGTGGTTATTATTCGTTTACACGAGAGAGTTCGAGTATAGGCGAAAAGCTCGTTCTATGGGTACTCGAATCGTGCAGTATGTTATTCCAAGAACTATCTACTTAGGTACTTTTATATTCAATACATTTGCGATGTCGAGGGTCCACCGACTCTAGCACTCCCTGAGGACAGAGAAGGAGAGAAAGTCACCCCCAACCCCTTAGTCTCAGAGCCCATAACATAGAGTAGGGTTATCCTGGGATCTCTGTAAGGGATGGAAAATGTATCACCCTTATTTTTCAGTCAAACACGTTCGTTTCTTGATATATATAAAAGCTTTGTGTGCCGAATAAGCGATGTTTAATTTTTATTATTTACTTTTTACGTTCCTTTTTCCCTCGGGAGTAAAAAAAAAGCTTAATAGGCAAAAAAAACAGCTGAAATCATGTATATATTATAAAATAGTATATTGTGTATCAAGGACGGAAAGAAAACGACTTGCTTTACACATATGAGTAGGTCTTTTAGAATTTAATGCTTGTATTAAATTCACTAAAAAATCGGTGACCATTTTGACACTAAAGGGGACAATTTTATAATTTGTACTGCATTATAAAACAAGTTTCAAGCCTAATTATAAAAATGTCTTTTGCATATGGGGTCTGAAAATTCGAATGTCAAAGAGGGTGCAAACAGGGAAAGTATCCCTTTTTTTTTATCAGGAGCACTTTAGAGGATAGGGCATGAGACGATATTCGACTCTTTTTGCTACGATGATGTAAGATGATACAAATTAAAATGAATAAATTACGGCGAAGTGCGCTACCATCAGTATGATCTCAAAGGAGCGTTAATTAAATTCTAACAGAATAAGTGAGTGTGCAAGGCTAACACTCTTTAAATTTCAATCCTTTAGAAAATAATAACTGATTTATAGAAAAGAGTTGAAAATTAGGTAGAAAATTGTGAACTACTGAAATCGAGGATTGAAAATAATGCTCCAATTTTGGTGTTATTATATTAATTATATTAATTCGTTATATCTTCGTTACTAAACATGTATTAAAAATTACTAAAATGCATACTAAAATCGGAATGTAATCGGAATTATCCATTCGCTCTGAAAATATTCATTAATGATAAATCCTCGCTTTGCTAAAATATTACATTATTTCTCTCTCACGTATGAATGACAAAATTGGAAAATGAAATGCATACCATTTCGGAGAATTAATAAAAAAGCTTTCAGTAAAAGCGCTTTGGTACGTTGTTACATTCTCATCAGAGAGAATGTATTATTTTTTGTCAGGAATGAATCAAATTAATGAAAGAATTTATTGAAAATTTACCACATCGGATATTTTATTTTTAATATCTTATTATTATTTACCGGTGTGCTATTGTTGCTTTTCTCATAAATTGTGGTTGTCAGAGTAATAAATAATAATGAGGGAGTATGACCATGTGGACAAGGTCGAGTGAAATAATGCTTCGTGGATGAACTTTCCCCATTCAGGATAAAGTTTTTTCTACCGCCAACGCTTATGAATGCGGTAGCATTACCGTTACGTAATAGGCGACACAGTTCTTATATCTAACAATGGGTAAAATTCCGGACTTCTTTTACAGAAATTAGGGAATTAAATTCGCGACTAAAAAAGGGAATATAGAAGAAATAAGGGACAATATTTGGAAATGGGGCAATAATAGAACAAAATATAAAGTAATTAAGTGATATAATTATGACAAAATATTCCCCATGAAACAAATTCTGAAGAATTCATTTAATTGCAATTGTAATGAGTAATTTTAGTTTGAAACCTGACTAAAGTAAAATTTGAATAAACTATGACGACTGCTCAGAGAAGTGACATTGAACTAATGTGTTTCTTCCTGAGTAAGTTTGCTTGCAGTTCTTCAATGCCTGGAACATGTGCGTATACATGCGTACTAACACGCAAAAGGCATTTAAGTATATAGGTACATGTATAATATTTACATAAGGACAGACAGGGTAATTTTAGTTAAACATCCAATTTTTGTTTAATTAATCAAAATTTTATTGTTTCAGAACCCGAAGCTGGATGCTGCGGCCATTGTTTCGACGGGTGAACAATGGGTAAGTGGTTTTGAAAATATATATTTATAAAGCATGCAATTTCGGAATAAACAGTTAGGGTCAATTTTTAAAACTATTTTTATCCTAAAAATTCTGTGGAATACCGAAAGTAAGGAACATTTCAACATTTTCCTCCTCTGTTTTCTCCTCTTCTGACGTTTTATGGTGCGTATTAAGAGAGAGGCGGATTCCGAGTGAACTTGCATTAAAGTTCAGCTAAAACAGTCTCTCGCGAACTTCTCAATACGTGAAATGGACTAGCTATTCTGTTGGTTTCATATGGCACAAGGGACTCGAGGCATTTCACTCGATTCACAATGGCCATCGAGCTGGGAACCATCGAAGTAAGAATAGTAGGCTGGCTTCGTTTGTAAAGTTGCCTGCAGAAAGCTTTTTTGTATTTGAAGGGTTATACAGAGACCGAGAAATGCATTATGCAATGATTGTTTGAAGTCCTTTCTTTTTACGCTTAACGCTAAAACCTCGGGGGAATTGGCGACGAAAAAAGAGCAAATTTTTCACTCACTGGATAAGTCCAAATTTCTTTCATTTAGACTATGTATTTAATTAACACGTATATGCCTGAAAGATGAAATTTCATTTATTACTTTGAGTCAACTAAAATTTTATGAGCATCTGTTTACTTTTATATTATTTTTTGTCGCATGAGTAATTATTGCTTTGATAAATGAAAAATAATATATTATTATCAGGAGAGGAAACCATTTGAAACAGCTCCACTAAAAGCTTAATAAGAGCTATGTATAATTATCAAATACACATCTGGGAGATGTTACTCAACATTTTACTTAGTCTTATTCAAGAAGTGCAGGAGGACCCTTTTAGAATGAAATAATGTAAGGTATTACGACTCTCTTGGGATGCACCTTGCTTCCTCTCACTCTTTCTTTTTCCCTTAAATTATCGCCGTAATTATCTCGTACATCATAACCATTGTATATGCGGGAAATCTGGGCAGCAGGGAATTAGAAGGATTACCAACTTTTTCTTGGCTAGATTTTGTTGTTTTAAGGTAACGATACTGACGTTAACTTCCTGGTAAATTTTTCCCGGAGGCGGCTTCTTCTATATCCACATGCAAAGGAACTTTTTTTAAGGTTTGCATCTCCATTGTTCGCCAAGAGAATCGGATGAATGGTATTTCAATCTTTGCGCCTAGTCACGTTCAACGTGTCAATTCTTCTTTGAAGTGCGTGACGAAGAATTAAATCAATCGCTTTGTTCGATGTCTCAACGGAATCTAGAGAACATGTATGTCTGGAAATATTTATTGTTTACAATTCAATTTCACATCAATTTTATTGGCTTTATCAGGGAGGGTCGAGTCTACTTACAAAATAATTGATAGTTGTCGTATTTAATAACGTTTTTTTGATCAATGATTGATCTAAAGACATTCCTGAATAATTTAAATTTTAAGGACCGTTCTTCAAGATTTAATCCCTTTAAATGAATCAAATGATTCAGAATAGAGTGAGGTGCCGCCTCATTACTTCTTCGCACCCTTTGGACATGTGGACCACCCATATTATCTTCGCATGGCTGGGTGTGAGGCCCATTGGTCTAATTTTCTAATGCGTTTCTAACTTCTCGTCTCGGATCATAGATTATCACAAAGAGTCACAACCACTTCGGATCGTGTATGTTAGTGTCACTCTTTTAACATATGTTAGGACTCCACGACTGGAACCCCACGTTGTAATATATATTATCGACTCGCCGAATAATTTCTAAGCGAATCATTGTCATCGCGTTAAGAACTTTCTCTCAATGCAATCGAAACCGTTACTTTCCTTCCTATTTTTTCTCGTTGAATATCAATACAGAATTAGGCAGATAAATGATCTGAATATAGATTTAATTGGCTATTCAATTTAATCTGAATAGGACCTCCCGTATTTTTTTGTAGTGTTGATTCCTTATTTTTCTTATTGACGAAATATTTACATTAAGTGTGTTTCACTTAAAAAAAAAAAAATAGTGTGCGTTATGGTCTGTGAATTCACTGCTAACCAGTGAGTCATAATTAATTTTCAGTGTCCTTTCGTATTATTCTTCGCCTGTCCGTAGCATGCTCAGATTCAGAGAGGTTGTAACAAAAATGCGATAAAAGTGAAAAATCACAGTCGTACACCGCGAATTATAAATGAGTCGGGTCGTAAAGTGTCATGTACATCCCTGGTAATGGAAGTTCGTAAAATCTGATAGAAAAAAGCAGTAAAAGTGACAGCGAGGCTCTGTAAATTATTGCTATCCAATGCATTTCGACTCGATTCCATCCAATTCCATCTATCCTAGAATTCTGTCAACTAAAACAGAAGAAAACAAAATATTTTTTTTTCTTTCAAAGTGGCGTTTGGCAATATTATTTATTCAATATAAAAGTATCATTCTTTCTATACTTCATAAAGAAGTATATATAAAAGTCCTCTAGCATCAAGGGACTAAAGCCCACGAGTTAGCCAATTAAGGATGAAGAGCGATGTTAATTCATTTCGCGAAGCAATTTAGATAATCCCTTGTCATGTTTGTTTTTAATCGCAAAGGGTGTGCATATGTTTGAAATTCGAAACTCGTAAGACGATGGGAAAAGCTTCGCAATTCAAGGTTTATAATCAATTACGCGAAGCACTTTACATTCGTTCATAATTGAAAAATAAACCAAATATTTGCATGATTAAAGTTGCCTCTTTTTATAATCTAAAAATATATCCCCTGATGTATTTCTGCGGGAACGTTGTTTCAACACTGGGGAGGATAATAAACTGATCAAAAACACCATTGAACTAATCGACTCGATCATTTCAGTTAGCTCGCACCCTTTCATTTCATTCTTATCTTGGGAAATCAACATAGGGTCTTCTGAGGCATTTGCATAAACACAATTAGTTGCTCTCGTTTGAATTATTCAGAACGCGACTCGAGATATCGGCCTTCTCAACGTCATTGGTTCCATCAAAGGCGAAGAAAGGGGGTAAAATGAGCATAGGGCATTGGGAATATGGTACACGATGAAGCAACTGCAAGGGCGTGACTGGTAGATTTCTAACAAATGCAAACTGCCTTCCAAGATTAGATCGTACATATATATCTGTGCATGTGTATATGATATTTCATGCCACATCACGCCCCGGCCCTTATAAATATTCCTCTTTTCACTCTGGAAGTAACACAGAAATTATTGTCTCTGCTCTGCCTGCAATTCAGCTCTCAAAGAGGTATTCCTTAATTTAAAAATATTTTAGGGGGGTTTCCTAAATATTCCCAGGAATTACTAAAAATTTCAAGGGATTTAGTATTTCAAGGAATTTAGCTGCTAGGGAAAATATAAATTGATATATAAAGTCATATAAATAACGTCGATGAATAACAAGTCCAGCAACGTTTCGTCTCTTGAAAAGTCACTGGATAAACGAATTTTCAATTTGTGCTGAACATCGTGTGAACAGAAAAACATTTTCAAACACTCGAAGTTACTATTAGTAGAAGAAATATTTTGACTGGCGTTGGAAGCTTTTTCTAGGCTTACAGAAGTGAACCTCCTAAACGAGCGTAACAATTAGCGTTAAACCAGAATGTTTGTTCGGACAATGCACGTTCGTGTCAGAATGGTTCAGGCTGCATTAAATCCGGGTTGTCGAGTAAATTGACGAACTATGCCCCATGACGTCATGGGCAATAACAGAGCAGGGCAGGTGGATCCATTCACGAAACAGAGCTTTCCGAGATTACATTGATGCATCGATGCCTTGTCACGCTTGAAGCCCTTATTCTCAGCGATAGACGAGTTCTCGTGAAACCGGTATCGAATTTACCAATCGTGGACCATTACACTTCAATTTAAATAATACCAAATGCTTGACATAAAAACGAACAATGAGCAAAGTGTTATAAACTTTCACCCATAAATATTATAAAATAGTGAATAATAAACTTGAGCACTCTAGATGTGGAGGTTTCATTAATCGAGAAACTTGTTGCTACGCTACTGTTATATGCGAAGGGTCCTGCAACGAACAACAAACCCTCGCTGCATCATGCGTTTCCATACGGAATTTAATCACTTCGCACACAAAGTTGCACCCTGCAGGGTTTTAGAAGAGGGATATAACGTTGATACCGTGACCGTGAATAATTTTGACGAATGATCCCTGATTCAGCCCCAGTGTGGAGGAGAGTAATGCGATAAAAAGCAATATGGAACTCAAAATAATCATTCGTTTTATAAACTACCCTTCTGATTGTATATCTTAGTTATTTCATAGGCAGTATAATTAAATTCCAAATCAACATGTCCATATCCATATTCTATATATGGAAATGGAGATTAATCCAGGCTTCATAGACTTTCCTCTCGATTTTCCCTGTTTTCAAGAAAATTTCCCTTTCGTTGCTAATTCATCTTTTTTAGTTTATCATCATATAAAAAAATAATAAAATAAATTATCCAGGATAAGCTTGCACCTGTTAGAATTACTTATATTTACAAAAATATCAGTTATCGTTATAAAATTAGAGGATTGTATGAACAGTGAGAATCGAGTCTGAAGTCCCTCGGTTCTTGTATTTAGAGTGTCATTCTCTGGAAATAAAATCTCACATAGCTTAGGGCGCGGAATTCTCGAAGGGCGACGGATAACTTCTTGGTAGAGGCGAATGTTTTCAGAGAAAATAGCAGAAGGAATTGGATACGAGTAAGAGAAATTCGTCCTGTAGATACTGCACCGACTTCATTTTAAAGTGTCAACGATTCGACCGTTGACCTGAGCTTGCAATCGCTCAACTCGCTCAGAATTGTAAATGTAAAGTGCAGTTTTCATGGAAAGTCCTTTCCGCGCAAGTGCAATGTGAAACGGTTGAAGAACTTTGAATCAAACATTCAGATAATCCAATCATTAATTTAACGTCTTAATTTAACGCGTTAAACAGGAATAATATTTCCAATAATAAACTTAAAAACAATGATGGACACAAAAATTTGCATTTCAAATCAGCAATTCAGTCAAAAACCCTATCGTATAACAAATAAATACAAATTTTTTTAAGCATTCAACTTGTACTCGGTTATCATCACGCACATCTAGTTTCTTATTTTACTTTCATTAGAAGCACACTCTATTATTTAAGAATTAAAATAAACAGGGGTTACATGAACCACATTAGATGAATATTCAAATAGTGAGTTTCTGATTTCTATATGAGAATAATTTTCTTAATTTTTCTTAATGCGAGAGGAATAGAAAGGCTGATATATATTTCAGTAGCTTCGGTTATATCTTTTCAACCAATCTTCCCCTGACAGCCTTGCGACTTTGGACTGAAAATGCACGACTGATGGACAACCCTTATAAATATTCAAAACGGAACGTGAAATAATGCGACACGCGAGACCAAAGGCATTTCTTATCATTGTACGAGCTCTAAACCCGTACTCCAAACCCACGTTATCTCAAACAGTGGTTCTCACTATTAAAATATTAAAAAATGTTAACCTGTTGAAATAATTGTAAATCCAAAGTGAAGGATGAAGCTATAAAATAACGTCCCGGATGATAATGTTAATTTTTGAGAAATAATTCTATCAAGTTCACCAGATGTGGGACATATTAGTACTACAGTACCAATTTAAATTTCTGCTCGATTAAAAGTGCTCTAGTACTGAGTTGTCATACTTTATAGAGACTATTTTCTACTCGAGTTATTATAGAGTTTATTTTCGTTTTAGTAATTTTCACCCTTTATTAATAATTTCCCATGGGGTTGATGCTGTTATAAAGTGATTATTAGATATACGTATAGACATGATAGACGAGTGGAGTAAACGTAAAATCTATCGACAGCTGTCAGCTTGTGAGTTCCGTCTGTAAGCTGTCAGAGAAAATATGCATGTAGTCATATAGAGAACGAGTTTTAAAACCGACAGTCAAAACGCCAGGAACCCTCCTTAATGCAAGATTCATTCAATCATCCAGTGTTTAAGTGCACATCATATGGAATATTTCAATATGTAAATACTAATCTAATATTCTATATAAAAATATTGACCTTTTACATCAATACTAAATATAAATGAACATTTCAAATAACAAATTAATGTTACATTAATTAATAATCTGCTATAATATTTCATATTAATCATATTCCACTGAAATACCATATTTCGATAGATTTATTTATTGTCTCTGCATATATTACTTCACATTTGGAATCATGCAAATTGCATGCAAATGTGAACATCGCAGTTAAATCGTTATTAATTCCCAGACCATATTTTATTTCCAACAGGAAGTCGTATGAAAAAATTACCTCCTTAAACATGAATAAAGATAAAATGTTGACTGTCGACTCGGACTATTAGTATTGTAGACGCAAATACATAGCAAAATTATATTTTAACTACAATTATGCATAACTACCGAACCGTGAAACAATCGTTTTTTTACTTTTTTTGCACAGACGTGATTTTTTAACACGCGAGTTAGGCTTCGCGTTCTATTGTTAAGTTTAATTTTTTCTGGCGCCTTTCATTCTTGTAAGAGCAATCATGCGAAGTATCGCGTGCTTCATGTTAAGTGTATGTACGTGTAATAGTAAACAATGTTGTATTTGTGCCTACTTTATTCATTCCACACTGTTCTATAATAACAATAACAATGTTGATAATAACTTGTGAAAAGAGCAAAAGAGGCTTTGGGCTTTTGCAAATATAAACGCTTTTAGCCTCGAATCCACTTATTTTGTTTGTACACATTGTCCTCTTGTGGAATTGTAGAATATTTAGTGGAATGGAAAAATATTTCTGAAAGGAACAATTAATTTGTCATTGTTTCTGGAATGTTTCTTCTAAACCAAAGAATTGTTTTTTAATTCCATTTTTTTATAAAAGCCAGTTTAACATTGCTCTATATACAGTCACATATATGTAATAAAAAATGTTTCGAAAAATAGGAAACAGAGCAGAAATAGATGGGGTTAACGCAAATACATACATCTTGACATTGGCATGGCTATGAAAAATGTTTGCTTTATAAACCTTCGATCTACTGATGCATAAATGAATTTTAACAGACACCAAGATAAATACAAGCTATCATGCAGTACCCATGACGTTTATTTTTCCGCTCGCAAGCATTAAAGTGACAATTATATATGAAAAAGTAAAGAGTTAGGATAGAATCAACAGGAATCATAAAACAATAGCTAGTGTTAAAAGCATTTCTCGTGTATACAAATTATTTATTTTACTGTAAATTTTTTTTAACGATGGTATCACTCATGCTATGAAATTTCGATATAACATTATAGCCAAGTATATCTTTCTCGCGTGCGGCGAACGTATTGAAAAAAGTGAGTGAACTAACATGAGGGTGAAACGATAGAAAAACATGTCATGCATCAACATTCACATTGCAACCTTTCCTATATTTTGTAGCATACATGGACACGTTTTAACGTGCCAGGACATAAATCGAACTTTTGTATTTCCGCTGTTACTGTTGACAATATCTCCACTAGACTCGTTTGAGGAAATCATGCGTTTTCAACGAAATTGTTTTTTCTTCGCGGTTCATAACGGAATGAATATAAATTAATATATCTTTTGTATAGATTAAAATTTTTTGTCTTTCTCTATTCAAGTAAAAAAGCCACACGCAGTTATTGTATGT
Source organism: Synergus umbraculus (assembly GCA_900474325.1). Taxonomy (NCBI): domain Eukaryota; kingdom Metazoa; phylum Arthropoda; class Insecta; order Hymenoptera; family Cynipidae; genus Synergus; species Synergus umbraculus. The sequence continues at coordinate 331,526 of UCOK01019883.1, forward strand.
AACTCGCCAAACTGTTGATTCTGGAAAGTACATCATGAGATAATTTATACATATGCCGAGGTTAATTAAATTTTGAATTTATACGGAAGGGTGGAGATATCCGGTCTTCTGACTGAATGAAACTCTTCTTTTTTCGGTTCACGACCAACGGCAGTCAGGTCTGAGCATGTGTGATGAGAATCCGCCGCTTTCCCGGCGAAATTAATGTTTAATATTCAATCTCTCACCAGTGAGCGGATGGCTTATGTACCAAAAGATTTTTTATTGCTCTCACGAAGGCAAAGCAACAGGAGAAATACTTCATTGTTTCCAACGAGCATTATATTACGCTGAAACTTGCTGGTTACTTTGAAACCTTTATCCATTTCCTAGGTTCTTGTCTGTTCTTGTTTAACTTTCATCTGAAACACTAACGAATATTCATCACTTTTATTACTCCGCTCATGGGATTAGTTTTGTTACAAGGATTTGCAAAATTGCTTATGATTCCTTTACTAGATATTTCCAGAAATTTTATATTGAAGAATTAGAAGGACATGGGTGAAAATTGAGAATAAAATTGAAAGAAATATGTATGTAAAAAATTATTTTGTATATTAAAAGTTAAAAATCAAATCAAATAAAAGAAATAAGATAAGCTAGAAGAATAGAAATGGACACTAGAATCAAAGATTTTTTTTTTGGGGAATAAAAGGATGTAGAGAGAAAATAACTGTCTTGGTTTTAGAAGGAAATTAAAGCACTATTTGGTTTGGTGTAAAGAAAGGCCCTGGGAAAGAGCATTACTGTGTGGAACTTTGAGGTTGAACCTCGACTAATACTGGCACTCAGTCGCTTCCATGACCAAACCACTCATTACAGAAGCGTCCGCTGTGACTCCAGCATCTTGGCCACCTTGATTTGATTAGCATAATTGCATTTACCTTGTACCATTTCTGTTGTAAATTCGTCACAGCGCAAAGGAACAAGGATAGTCCCCCGTTTCTTTTTATACGCAAAAAATCTGATTAGTAGCCTCAAGGTATCTTTTCAAAGATGTAATATACAGTGCGTCATATAATTATAAAATGAAAAATAAGCACAATAAGAGAATAATTGAGATTTTAAACTCTTTATAGTCTCAATTTATTCCCTAAAATGTCTTGAAATCTTAACAAACCTCCTAAAATTTATTGAAATTCCTATAGATCTCGTGTTTCAGTTTCTGATAAAATCAATTATCTTTTCATTATGATATAATGATATTCACCGCATTCAAGCGTTATTTAAGTTTGACAAGTTACCCCGAAAAATTAGGATTTAAGATTGCATTAGATAATATAAACCAGTTAATAATATTTTGAAGTAACTCATTTGCATAGTAATTTATCCAACGCACCCTTGCACGAATTGCTGCTGACGCTTTTAACCCCGACTACACTTTACCTCTGGTCGGGCAAAATTCGTAGTCTCTCGCGAAATAGGGTGAGGAAAAAGGTTAGAGACACCCCCAGAGGGCCTTGGGTTACCATTCGCAAGATGCGAAATTAAATTTGGACTTTCTTCTCTTGTCTTCAGGGAATGTCATTTTATTTTTTCCTTTAAAATTCTATAGTAAGTCGATACTCCACAAATTGAATGTTTGGAGGCGGCGCTCTTATCCCAATCGAACAATCGGTCTCTTATCTAGGAATACGAAACTCTACAGTTAGGTCGTATATCCCAGCGTAGGTACCAGACGATTCTCCCCCACGTCCGCTCTTTTGTATTTCAAGTCTACCCCCACAGCGTTTGCAATCAAGCTAAATGCCTGATTGTTGCTAGCCGAATGCATCTCCACAAAGTGACGTTCGTCGAGGAAGTGAGCCACTTGGTTTTCCCCTTGGTTTGTTTGAAAAGAAGTCATGGTAAAGCACACAAACGGTTTTTTTTCTTTTTCTTTTTAGATATTATGGAAAATATGCATGAATGTATGAAAGATGAAAGGCATTTTTCAAGTTTGAGGTTTTCTGAAGTGTAAAACACACCCCAATTAAAAAACTACAGATAATTTGGTGTAGTATTCTATCAACACAGAAATAATAAGTTTTGAAAACAATTAATAAAAATGACAGAATCCAAAATACTAGAGACGAATTCAATCAATTCACCCCTGTCTTTGCAGTAACATTGGAGGGTGCTGCCACCCCTCGAACAAGTACCAAACTTACCCCGCCGCGAATCTGTATCAAAATGTATTCTCGACATGCAATTCTCTCTATTTTATAATTTCTCGATTTTTGAAAGAGACTCGCTATAGTAATTTAGAAGATAAGCATGTCATCTCAATGCATCCAAGTATAAAAATCCGAAGCTATAAAATGATTCACAAAAAGAGGATCAGTATTCGACAAGATTTATTTGACTTCTGTGCAGATAAGTCACACCTTTCATGAAACGCAACCAGGCTCCCTTATAAAATTCTTCTCACCAGATTACTCTATTAAATTAAATAATTGAACCGTGAATGCCCCCGTCTGGCCCAAGACAGCTGGGAGATCCCTCCGTTTCATCCCTTCAACCCCAACCCAAATAGCTGTGTCACAAGGAGTCGTAAAAAAATAATACCCACTTTGTAAAAACTGCACGAACTTGTTCATATTAAAAAAAAAGAAGCTTTGCTTATTCAATTATTTAGGCATACATTTCTGCCTTTGCGACTTGAGGTACTGGGGGTTCATTGAAATTGTAGCCTGCCCTCGGTATTGAAACTCATGCATTTTTCAACGATCCCTCTTTCTTTCTCTTTTCGCACCGATAGGTTACGCTTATAATTGAAAATCACGATGATCCAATATCCGTTCCTGAAATTATGCCCCCGGCGACAAAAAGCCGAATTTTTATAGCGTAGACATACGCTAACTTACGTTTTATGTTAATAGGTAAATAAATGGTTCAAGTTTTTTTTCGAAGTTCTACATTTAAAACTTTACTATATATCTATATATATGAGATGCTGTAAAAAAATTTGTATTTATATTTATGCAGACTATATAAACTCCTTTCGAGGAAGTACTAAGAACTTAGAGAATATTTGCTAATATGACAAGCAAAATTTTTACAGCACTCACAACCCTTAGCCCGTGGCGACATTGCACTTGACGACGAGAAAAAAGTTGAGAAGGAAACTCGAAACTTGTCAATTTAACTTTTTTTCCCAAAGAGTTTACTTGTTATAATTATTTGACAAGTAAGTTCAAATATTTCTTTAAATTTGTAATGTTATTTCAAATATGAAAACTCACAAACTTTTGCAAACAATATAAAGAAGGATATAAAGAGGAGGACCGAGAAATTCTTTATGTACCGTCGCATGTATATAAAATGGATGTTCCTTAAGTCCATTTTGGGCGACATAAAATGGACCCCCAGGGACACTTCCATCCACTTTACAGGACTCTGAAATATCGAAGGCATCAATAACGTTTTACAAATTGCTAGTCTGGAGAGGATTCACTTCCTTTAAGAAAACACTCGTAATCTATGGGGAGTGCCACCATCTCATTGGCGACACTTCGATCCCCTTTTATATGCTGAGAATTAAATGAAAGCTATAGGTAAATATCCCAATTTGCTATAACAATAGGGATCAAATTTCTGAAGTTCATTATGCTTGATTTATTTCGAAAACACTTTAAACAGTTTATAAATTATAATGTGGAAGAAAATATATTCAACTTTTTGTAAAATTTTTTGACAGTAAAGTGGGGTTTTCATTTTAATTGGTATCTTTATTGCATTCAATACAATTATTAAGACGAGGATGTGAGTAATTCTAAAAGTAGTAAGAAGAAGGTTGTAAAAAATAGTAAATTGTAGTTGAGAAAGTTGGACATTCGAGAGATTAAGAAAAGGGCAAGATTTTTTTCTGTAGAAGGTGAATAAATGATCTAGAAATGTTAGTGATGTATGTCTAATGGTGGGTTCACAATCGATGATGAATGAAGCGCATGCGCTTTTGTTTCATGCCTTTTTTTGTTAGTTGAATAGCTACATGTTGTTATGTTGAGGGCGCCAGCCTGCAAAAACAGCTCCAAACTGCAAAGGGTGGCATGAGCCATTACAATAAATCAGGAACCAGATTATCCAAATATTTGATTCTTAGATTCCTTGATTCAAAATTTAAACTATAAAACAATTTATCTACCAATATTCTGTTCTCTCTACTAGAGATTTGTATTTCATATTTTGCACAATTTTACTTCTTATTATGCGAAATAAATATGAAAAGTACCAACAACTGGCGCAAATCCAAGGAGCCCGAAACTTTTTTTAGCATTTTTATTTGGCCTATAATTCCCGACTGTAGGGAAAACAAACCTTATTATTCTCGCGAAAGTACGTAATTTAATCTTCAACTATTTGAAATGATAATTCGGGCGAGTTTGCCTCGTTTTGAATTCATAAAATCGTCTTTTCGCTGCATCTTTTATTAAAGTTTATCCTTCTCGATTAATATATTTTTCGCGATTAAATACAGTCAAATTTTTTTTCATGTAATTTATTCTTGTTTATTTTGAATTGTTTAACGAGGAAATAATTATTTTTCCTTATGTATTTGAACATAGGACTAACTATTGAAATATGCCTTGGAAGTGTTATATCTCAATTTGAAACAGAAATTTCAACTTTCCCTAAGAAAAATTCGCGGGATATCTTTAAAGCAACGTTTATCATAAAAAATTGCCTTCTTTACGACGTTCTGAGAATAACGCAGATAAAAAAGTGCAGCCTATAAGCCTATTTCACACCCATTTTTCAGCGTCGCTGAATCCCTTTTTCAATATTATTTTATATCTCTCACCGTAGGATATCATTAACTCGAATTTTGACGGTGGTTTGAAGATTCAATAACATCTAATATCTTGGCCCCATGGGCGTTCAAGGTAACGCCATAATATAAGCGAGATTGATATATTATTAAGTACGTCCATTAAAGAAAGTACTGCTCCAATGAAATATGCGGCTTGGGGGTGGCTTTCTGGTTCGCCAATGTGGCAAGGATAAAGAGAAAGGGAGAAAAATAAGCGAGGGAAAGGAGGAGGAAAAGGAAATCTGATATATAAAGAGAAAATAAAGGAGGCAACAGGACAAGGATAGAATTCTGCAGGGTAAATTTTAATAGTCCTCCGATTCATAGCTTTTTCAACTATACTTTTATATATCACAATTATTCTGCTGGTAAAGCTTTTTTTGATGTTATGATTGCATACTTTTTAATCTTTTATGTTCAATAAAAAAAAATGTGCAGTAGCTGCGAGACTGGATGCCAGTATATAGGGAGAATATATGGGTATGAAAATAAAGTGTAGAGTTGATATTTAGAATATTTTAGAGATAGGCAACAGTTTTCCTTGTTTGCATAAAGGTTCCGTTGTGCAGTGTACACTGTCGATAAGATCGGTGCTTGGAGAGGATTCATCATTTTTTCGATACTTTTATCGAACCCTTCTGTGACACGTGAGCCACTCTTATCATCATAAAACTTTCCCCATTCTACTGTACGTTGACACGTATGTTTTACTGGGATGCCACTATTGATTTTCGCATGAATTTTTATTATCGGCTCGCAGTATCTTCTGGGAGAAACTCATACGTTACCCGAGCACAAAACCAGAAAATTATAGCCCCGTACAAGTGCAACCGCAATGGATTTCTATAGTCTTTCCTCTAAAATGAAAACGACCATTTGTTTGTACCTAAAAGTTATATTCCTACTAACTCTAAAACTCGCATTTTAGTAAATTGATAGTCCAATTTTTCTAAAAGGTATAGAAATGATGGACAGTATAAGAATTAATCAATTTCTTTTTTTTTCCATAAATCAGAGCCAAAATCGAAAAGTATGTTAAAGGCAGGTTAAACATAGGTATAGAGTATGTGAGTACTAAAGAAAATTACAACTGTGTATCGATTTTTTTAACGTTTCCAAGAAATATATTGAAACTATTCTTCCAAGTGTAAAAATATCTTCTTAAGAGACTAAAAAACTACCATAAATCATTTTTAAAATACGTATAAATACCTGATTAAGGAATTATTGGCGATTTCCAAAAGGTTTCATGATCTTAGCCACTACAATTTCGCCAATAAAAATCACGATGGAAGCAGTGTAACCTAGTGCCATTACAATCAAAAGGCCACTCAGTATGCTTGTTGGAATGATTTCTTTTCTTCGACTCATTTTCTTGTTGTTCCTATTGACTTTTAAGTTTATTGATCTTAACCGATTCAGCATCTTAACCGATAAGCCAGACTGGATTATATTTGCCGTAATGGCTCTAAATCTCTCGGTGTAAGGAGAACTAGCTTCGAGATGCATAACATGTAGAGTCGTCCACATTGGTTCGTCTACGATTTTTACTCTGGGCAACCTATTGTCGTCCTTCAACATTTGGATCAAATATATAGTTTCTACATTTCTTGTCAAGCAGGCAGTAAATTTCTTTTGCAGTTCTCTATAGCATGTGGACACGATATTAGCAGTTGAAATACTGTTGTTGACTAACGCTTGTATAATTCCTTCAGTATTCTTGCTCACGATTTTCGCTACATTCGGATGGGCTAAGAGTTTCATGCCTGATCGGTGAAAGTCTTCCAAAGTGTTTATTTCGTCCTTCAGTTTAATTCTAATCTGAAAAGCAGTTAATCCTGAATACATTTCTGAAGCACAGATGATGCCAGAAACAACAATGCAGATGAAAAGAATTCTTTCTTTGAAATTCTCTGGCTGTACAGGAATCCCGACTTGCATTACAAGTCCAGTGATGTTGATTGATTTCCAGCAAGGAGACTGCAATTTTAAGAGGCGAGATGTGATCCAAATGCTAGTCGTCAGTAAGACAATGAATATCAATGTCAAGAAAAATTCCCACTTTCCTACTAGAACAACTGTCTCTTTCTCTATAATTGACAGCAGAATATGGAAATTTTCTAATTCGAAAATCGTGTACTCAACGTATACTTTATTAGGACATACACTAAGTGTAATAGACTGAGGCACGATGAACTGTATTTCATTGTAGAAAATATTTCGCAGATAGCCGCTGGATCTAGCCGGGTTGCAATCAAAATTTCCATAGTTCTCCTCTCTTGAAGGAAGAAAAATCAGGGAAAAGTTCATCTTTTGTGCGAAGGTATTTGCAAATGTTACATCAGATCCATAAGCATTAACAGGGTGAAAAGTAGAATTTCTCATAACATAAGTAGTAGGTGGGCGATTGAATAATCCTACTTTTAATCCGTAACCGTGTAGATTATCCAATTTGTTTGGGAACCAATCAATTCGCGAAGTATACATCTGTGTTACATAACTGTTGTTGAACGGATTTAGGTAATGCACTTGTGCAATGTCTGGACGAGAAGTTAAAAGTGGGTTTCCATTTTCACTTTCATCAGTAATAACTTCTAAAATCGTGACATCCAGAAACTGTTTTTGCCACATTGTCGAAAGTAATTTTTCAAAGTTTGAGTGTTTGACGTTTCGGGAGAAAAGGAGAAACAAACAGTTTGGTCGTATCTTTGGTGATGAGGCTTTGATTAGAAGATTTATCGGATCGATTAGTTTTATGGAACTTGAGACGGAACTCACCACTATGAAGAAGGTCGTTGATCTGGAACTTTCCAATGATTCTGGAAATTTGGAATTCTGAACCTCGTTTGCATTGATCTGCTCGAAAGTAAAACTGGTAGAAGGAGACCTTCGTTCTATTTGCCGAGTTATGGTGTCCACGATTGGAAACTCTTTTATCGTATCATCATCTATTAGGAATATCACTTGATGTACTTGTAAATTTCGAACAGTGTGCCTCGTTAGGTGCTTTAACCATGCTGGACTCTCTATTTTGCGTTTGGATTCGGTCAGATAGTTAGCAAGAAGGAAGATTGTAATTATAAATTTGGGATTCATATTTGTAATATAAAGATTATCTCGTATTTTATACGAATTTCACAAATATACATAGTGTTTAGTGAAAAACATACAATGAACTGTCACGTTCGACTTTTCGATAGAGACTAAAGTAATATTTAAGCTTTCTATGTGTATAGAAAGCACAAGGTCGTCTTGTTTAAACCAACAGAAAGTATATTGTGCACAGGCATTTTCAGTCCAAATGCTTGTTATTTATTTATGTACTGAAAAATTCTGCACACAACAATTTCAAATAATTACAGGAGAATCACTTTTTCATGGCCACAATAATTTGTATAGTTCGAATAGCGTAGCGTATATAGTAAAAATCAAAAAGTATACCGTTAAATATTTACTTATTTTCAATAAAAAAGTTACAAATTTTAACTAAAAATGAGCATAGGAAGAATAATTTTAAATTAAATTAGATTTGTCAAATCTATTTAGAAACTTTTTCACAGTCAATAAATAAGATTATAATTGGATGCATATGACGAATTATGAAGATCGTAAAAATCTGTAAAAAATGTTTAATCTCTCCACAAATTAAGTTTCTTATATTCAAAATTCCAACCTCTTCTATAAAATTTTACCACTTCCATCCATACACTAAATTTAAGTATTAAACCTGTCAGAAAAAATTACACAATAAATCTTTCAACTCTTCCTAACTTAATTAGTCAACTCAATTATGATGTTTACATATAATTTTTCTAGATTCTCATCGCAGTATTTCTCGGGTAATAAATAAAAACTAAAAAAAGCGGGACTCCTTTGATATCTGTTGAATTATAAATAGAAATAGATAGGCACAGTAGGGAGTCGCTTTATACTACACGAAAAAAAAGTAAAAGCCTCCCATTTGTCCTAGATCGTGTGAAAGCTTCTTAGCACTATTTTTTAGACATGTAATTGAAATTCTCAAGATAAAAAAGGAAGTGTAGACCGGAAAAAAAAGTTCGAGTGAAAATAAAAAAACTTTTCTTTTGGTTACATGTTTAAATAGTATCAAACCGAGGCTACAGCGTTGATTACATTTATCTCACTAGAGTTGTGGGCTCCCCGAATGATGTAGGGACCTGGAAAGGGTTCTCCCCTCTAAACATAAGGCATTTAAACGATTTAATTCAATTTCGAAGGGGTGTATACTCGATAGACTAAATTTAACGCCGCTGCTAGTTTCGCGATTTCGCATGGACCACAGCGATCAGCATTTTGGGTTCAAATTCACCCGACAGTGACAGTTTGCTCAGCGAAAAAGTGCAACCTAGTATGCAAACGCATCTGCATGCTGAATAGGAATTAATTGCAATTTTCTTTCGCTGCTTCTATCGATTGTGGGTAATAAAAAAGGTGCTTGTAAACAAAACTTTTCAAAACTGCGATGGCATCTCGAAATATAGTAATATACTAGCCACTATAATTCATTATTGAATCCCATTCAAAACTTTTGAATGATTTCTCCAATTTCGCAATATCGTTAAAAATCATATAAAATCTGATAAAATTAATTGAAATACAAAAATAAAATTCACTTCAGTAGTACTCTGCATTGCTTTTTATAATACGATTTGAAAAGATTTTACGAAAATCTCTTTTACTGATAGGCACCCCAGTGTCGAAATTCGAATCAGATGAATCCTCTTTTGAACAGTACGAATATTAATATGAAATATATATATATATATTACCGAGAAGGTCCGAATATCTGAAGAAGGTAATCCAGAATAATTGAAGGCTTTACAAAAATGTTAATTAAAAAGTGACTGAAATGTGTTCTGGTTCTTCAGTTGGAAGTTCGCCTTGCGACTCAATTTTTAATCCTACTTGAAGGAGCTCCTATAAGGAGATTCTACCCCTTGATATATAGCCATTGCCTAAACGGTTGGCACAATATTTGGAAAGTCTCGACACAGCTTTAGAATTATTGCCAACCCTAATGCCAGACTTGATGGTTCGTGCTTCTGTACTCTAAGGAGAGAGAGAGAGAGACGCTGATGTAGATGAAGAACAATGCGAACTTCGAGATAACTCCGGAGGCACGAATCAACATGAAAGGGGAAGTTTCCATCCCTAATTGGTATTTAGGAGATCCGAAACAGAGCTAGTCCCCTCTCTCTCTATATATATAACCCTATCCTCGTTTACCTATTTCTAACTTATCTTTCTGCATTTTTGTCTCATTTTCTCTTTCATTCATTCCTCTCATTCACTCCTGCAAGCTTTCGAGCTTCTTCTTGACTTCTGCGATTCTGCTACTTGATGTTTATCATCCAGTTCCGCGAGCTGGCACGAGATTGAATTATACACGGGTCGATGTGCCTTAAAAAGTACCCTTCTTCAATTCAACCCCTTCCTTTGACGATGAATCGATTTCTTGAAACTTCCGTGCATATGATTCCGTCGGATTAAACGTGAAGTTCACTGTAAAAATACGTTTCAAATGGGTATCATAGGAGTATCCCGAACAAAATAATTTCACTTCAATTTGATACCAGATTTTATATAATTTGAAGTACGACTTTTGGTACAAAATCGCGCCTCTTAAGATTATGCAATAGAATATAAAATTAAAAACAGGTTGAAAACAAAATCCCCTTTTAAAATTATTTTTTCTATTCGAGATACATATTTGCACACAATCTTGGGATGTAAAAATAATTGATCTTAACGTAGAAATGCTATGACTGGCTAATTATCATTGGGATTTTGGTTTCCAGTACCGTTTAAACAAAGGGTTGCACAGGGTGTGAATGGGTTAAGGGTTTCTTCGAGGGATGGCGCCACGTAGTGCAGGTGGATCATTACGTCACTGTTTTCCTACCCTTTGTGAAATTCCACGTTTTTGGGTGATTGGATCGACCTTTTCAAGAATAGCTTCCACAATTACTCCCTTGACATCTGAATATCAGCCGATAGTTCCGGAATTAGCTGACAATATCGGGCAGGCATTTTATTTGCTTACGTACTAAAGAAATTAAAAGTAGAACAGAAAATTATTAACGTTGGAATTTCTATTCTGAATAGAAAAAATAGGCTAGAGAGGTTTGTGTTAGATTAAGAAGGTTTTGTTCAAATGAATTAACTGAGTTGAAAGATCAAGCTATTCCAGATCTTTTATTTACGGTCCTGAGAATAAATTTAGTCGCTCAGAGGACGATCCAACGGAAAAACATCTTTGTGTTCTTTTAGTAAGAAAGCCCTTTGAGTGCAATGCTTCTTGTAGTCCCTGTTCGTAGTCTGTGCGGAAGGGTCAATCTTATTCTACTAATGGTCCTGAGCAATAGTGAAGATCTTTATTCAAGTATCCCAGTAGTCTACATCTATAGAGCGACTTTAAATACCGATGAAAATGAACTTATGCCATTCTTGCAATTATTTATTATGCAAATATAATATCTCTAGATTTAACTTTTAAATTCATGTGAAAGTTTTCAACGTAATTCAGGACGAATGAAGTAATATTAAGGGCGAGTATACAATGTCACTTGCAGACTCATTAAGAAATGAGCCTTTTTGATATAGATTGATGTAATGAGGCATTTGCCCAAGTGTACATGAAAGGAACAGATCTCCTTAATTTGGCTTCAATTAACGAGGAGGAAAATGAAATCTGGACTCTTAAGGGCAAACTCTGCGATCCGTGACGTAATCGCAACAAGAGGCATGGACTCGGTAGTCGTATTTGCAATAAAGGCAACGTCCACCCTCTGTTAGGTCGGAATCTACTGGCCATTGCGCAGTCCATAAAATTCTCTTCTGACCATAGAATGTTTTCCCCTCTGGGTGTGTTAAGATGGACCATTTGAAGGCGCTCTAAGAAACTGCTAATAGAGCTTTGGAATCTAAGCGGGCAAAGGTTCAATTCAGGGGTGAGAGAAAGAAAGCGAAAGCTCTGGAAGGAAAAAAATCGCCGGAAGCTGTCAAAGGAGAAACATAGAGAGCATAGTGATCAAGTAGTTTTGTGTCTCCCCATCCACTCATTAATTTGTTCCCTTTTGCAGTATTGCTACTTGTGGGTAAAAAAAATCCTTTAACTGCTTTCTATTTTTAACCCCAGAAGGCATTGAACGGTTTTTTTTTGTTACAAGTTACTAAATTATGACTGAAGCTAGTAGAAAAATATATATATTCATATCAGATGTATATATCTGATATGAAATGAGATCTTTTAATTTGATAAATACGAATGCATCTTCGTATATGAATTGAAAAATATTTTGCATATAGCATAAGTTGATCGTTAGTAAACTAGGTTTAATGCCATTGAATACCTGAGCAGGTTCCTTCTCTTGAAAATGGCTGTAGCCAATGTCTTCCTTTTTCGTAGAACTTGTTTGTATACCGTAAACGCACCAATTAGCGATCGCCATGTATTAAATTGGCCTCTATGATATACATACTTAACATTATTTACACACCGGAGTAATGTACTACCTGCACAGTGCCTAATTTGTTCACATATTTTACATTGATGTTTACATTAATAATTATGCAAATCTGTGTCAATTATGAATGTCCTGTCCGGAAAGAATGCCGTTCTTGAATACTAAAAACAAAATGAAACAATAAAACAAAAAATTTGTATATTTAAGTCAAATCGAACTTTTTCCAGAAATTATGAGTCATATGAACATAGAAAAATAATCTTATTGTTCCATTTGTAAGTCGAGGCACGTAGCTTGAAGTGCTTAGAAGGGGGAAGCCGCTGCTAGTTCGCCCTAAAGTCACTTTCTGCAGACTTCGGCTGGAGGATATAGGGCTTGATGGATAGATATTTTTAATACCGAAGACAACCGATAAGATATTGCTCGCGAATAAACTAAATTAAATGGAACATTTGCTTAAATATCGTCTAGACACGAATGTTTTTGTTTAGTTTTTTTTTTATTCTTGATTTAAGGGAAAATTGAAAGTATTTTCTCCTTCTGGTAGGGAGAACTTTGAAAAGTTCTCTGTCTCAGTTCCAAGTAGGAAACCATTATTTCTACGCCTCCAAATTTACTTAACCCTACTCGGCTGGTTGGACAATATAGTTGCCTGATGGCGAAACGCGTGGTTGCAATATCGAGTCTGGCAGAATGCCAAGATACTTCTATTCTGTCATATGTATGTTGAGTTACTTGTCCACATTGTTATTCATCTTTAAAATCAATACAAGCAATTCTTCTCAGTAAGCAAATACATACAGTGAATTTATTCTCCATTCTTTTTGATCTAATATTATAATCCAACAAGAAATAGAGAAATAAAAAACATTTGGTGGGCTCGCGCCAATATCAATATGCAAACGATATTCATAACACTATATGGAAAGCGGAATGCAATAGCACTTTAGGAGAACATAAAACGTGAATCTTTTAAGGCAATTAAAGCAAAATTTACGGTTGGCCTAAAGCCACTTTCCAGAAATGACCTTTCTGGTGCCTTGCATTAATAATTCAGATCCTTTCGAAGGAATTCGAGTACAAGTCGCACGTGAATTTTCCTGCATTTACACACAACCGCGTTCTGCCGCGAGAAGTTACGTTACAACCATTCTGCAACATTCCAGAGTCTGTGCTACAATTACTTAAGTTACACAAACGGAGCCGAACTCGAACCATGGAATGCCCGTCAATTACTTATCCTAATTGTTCGTTCCTTTGCTCCCAGGACGCAACATAGTTCGAACTTCACACCATCTTTAGTTCTCCCCACTCCCTCTTCATTACCCTAAATCCTCATCTCCATCTCCCATCACCATATCTTTGGTTATTCCTGCTATTTGGTTAGTCAGGGCGAAGAAACAACAGGCCTTATTCAAAACAATGAAATTTGCAATTCAATATCCAATTCTGTGAGGTTCTGTCAATTGTGAAGGGTACTTTTAAAATCTGTTGATGTCATTATAGATGATTCTACATACTTGATTTTGGATAAAGCGATTTGAAAGATCTACTTTTGAACAAGATCTATTGATTCAAAAGTATATTTATTAATTTCCAAGTATTTTCTTCTCAATGTTGTCTTTTGAATTGATGTTTGCTAAATTTGTATCGAAGTAGTTAACGGCAGGAATGTCGCAGGAATTTGTCTTCCAATACAATGTCGCTGCAAAGCTGTCTTCCGGATATGCTATGACGCTATGTCATATCGATACTTGTGTATGCGTTGCAGACTCGCGAATAGCTATCCGGAAAACCACGAACATTGTCTGCGGTTGCAGTACACACATAGCTTATTCATACACACACTCACATGTTCATAGTCATGGATACTCATACGTGCTCATAACCAGTTGACAAGGAAATGGATGAGCATACCTGTCAATTTCGTGTCAAGTGCCTCGTGTCTAATTACAATAATTGTCACTCTAACTGATGATAACATACACACGTTGATATAATAATTGGCATTAAGGAAGGTTAAAGTTCAGCCGCTTTACAAAGCGTATATGTAGCACAAAATTCAATATTTTAGCAGAATTCTGCTAGTACCTTTATTTAACAACATATATTGTTTTCTCAGAAGTAAAATTTTGATGTTGCACGATCATGGAGCTTTCGCAGAATTACGTGTATTTACCATGCAACGATAATTTCACATATCCATACATCCTTCGGTGTGGGAGATTGCACATTGCACAAGACTTGTATTATCTGTCTGGCATAAGAAAGTTATTTATGCAGTAATAATCTTATTTACCAAATAGCTTTCGCACAATGCTCCTTCTGCAAAGTGAAATCCGCCTCCGTGACTGTGCGACAACAATAACAACAACGGTGCTAGCATGAGAAACCCTGTGGGTAGTGAAGAGGAAATGCGATAAGACCAAGAGGGCACGATAGCGCCACAATCATTAAGGGTAATGCTATTACGACATCTAGCTTCATATCAAAATATCAGCTGCAAATCCACCCAATTATTCATCTTCCAAGTATTAATATCTATCCATATTAATAAAAATCATCCAGAGTATAAGCCTAATAATTGAAATACCTTTTTAAAAAATTCTAAGGTCAGCATTAACATATATTGAAGGCTTCTACTAACTTCTTATATTATTTAAATAAGATTTTCCTCTATTCGTGAAAATGCAACTAACATATGACGTTCAACATTTGAATGAGGCTTAATTAAGTTCTCCCAACATTATTATGCCACTCTTTCTTTTCTTCACTTCCCGAAACGACGTGGCAACTGAGGCAGGAGATTAAGAAATACGTCTGCTTCATTGTCCGACCATGATGTCTCGAGAAAGGAACATCGAAGACTGGGCTCCTGCTCATTTCGTATGCAGCATGGTTCGTCACGTTGGCAGGCATGAAGTTCACGCCACGACATGCAAATCATATCATTCCCTTCTCGACTACTCCTTCCTCTTTTGTATCCTGCTTCTCTTGCTATCGTCTTCTCGAGAATTTCCACCCCTACACAATGTTGGGGATGCTTTGGCATCGCTTCATCAACCTAAGGGCCAGTAGTAGCTATTGCATCCTGAATATCCCAGATATGAGCCAATGTATAATTCTAGTACAGTTCTGTAGTAGTCCTCTGTTATCTGGACTCACCCTCCTGTGATTGATACCCCAACCCTCGCAATGTTTTAGAAATATAAGATTTTTATCCCATTATGGATTCATACTGAGAATCCTCGTCCAGTAGATCTATTGCTGAATTTATTCCGCGTTTCTTGTCAAAACTCAGGGTCTATGTCTTAAAAAAAGTCATTTTATTCATTCGTCAAAAGTATTTTGCTTCAGTATTTTTTTTTAGTTATTTCCTTTCTGGGCTTAAATAATCTACCCTTTTATGACATTGAAAGGATTTGAATTCTTTGTCTCTTTTAAAAAAAGACACTTTCCAATTTTCTTCAATTCCTTCTTTCTTCTTAGGTTTGTTTCTCATTGTGTGCGATTATACTGAAAATATCCTTAGAGAAAGTCTACCTCTGAAGCCCTTAAGAGATGACTTTCCCAACAATGGCAAATGTACACGCAAAACATAAAGCCCAAAAATATATATAAAGAAAGAAAGGGGACGAGACATGGAAATGTAGCCTGCCACTCAAGAAAACCCCGCGATTATGTAAATGTTGTTCACGGAGGCGCAACAGATGCCTCCCCTTTCTCCAACCCTGCCATATGTACCTTAATTCCAATAACATCTACGTCTTGGTTTTCTCGAGAGATTGTTTATTACCCTCTGCGAAACTTTGTTACGATTCATGAGAT
Source organism: Synergus umbraculus (assembly GCA_900474325.1). Classification (NCBI taxonomy): domain Eukaryota; kingdom Metazoa; phylum Arthropoda; class Insecta; order Hymenoptera; family Cynipidae; genus Synergus; species Synergus umbraculus. The sequence continues at coordinate 347,672 of UCOK01019883.1, forward strand.
TTTTCTGTTTCTCTTATCAGCCACAAGAGCTAACAAATCTTGATTTGTGAAATGCCTTAAATACTTTTAAATTATTTCAAATCTCTTGAAACCCCTCTAATTTATATTTGAGACCCTGCTGTGATTTAAAAAATATAATTATGAGAGTTTAAGTCATAAGAGAAATTTTTTATCATCTTAAACCGGTACGTGTAGGAAAAGTGATCCAATATGCATGGCTTCGCGCGCTCTAATTATATAGTAAATAAAACTCTTCACTTTTAGGTTTACGTTCCGTGAGTACTAGCCTCTTCTTATAATAATGATTACGCTTTACGAGGCGAGGATAATTGGCTCAACGAAAAAAACAATTAATAGATGGACGTTTGGCATTTTAGGTTGAATTATAATTATCTCCTATAATCGATCTACCATTAATCTCAACTCGAATATTTGTTTTGCGAGATTAAAATCGACTTGCTCAAACAAGTTTGTGATGATGCTTTAAATGGTAGGATAATTATTTGAAAACATCTCGGTAAAATAATTGTCTGACTAATCCCAAAGCAATTGTGTATAGTGATTTTAGTGAACACCTGAAATTCAGTCGCATGGGTACATTTGCAATAATGTCCCCTCAGTGACCCATGAGTCATCAGAAGCCTCAGATGGTTATTCTCGTATTATTGTCCATGTATAGCAGATACAAATTTTGATTAGCCACTTCCCTCCAATTATGTTATTACAAAACAATTATTCAATTACATTTTTTTGAACAACTTAATATTAATTTAACATCGAAACTAGTTGTAAGTTTGTAATGAAGATTATTGTACACTGTCATTCCAAGAACTTTCTTTAGGATAAAATTATGCTGAGCTCAGTCGCATGATTTATCATCGCCCAATCATGACAATAACTCTTTGTTACGATCTTCCAACGCAGATGCTTACATTTACGGTAAACAAAATTTTTAAAAATAGAGCTGGCTTCTTGAAAAATGACGTCTGCATGCTGAAGTCTCACGAGATATCTAAGCGTACCTTCCCTTGAGAAATGAGCGACTGAGACAAAGTAGGATAGTCAAACGGGTGGGGAAAAGGAATAAAAAAAAAAGGATGTGAAGGAAGGAGAAGAAAAGAGGAATACTATCGGTTCCTTTTGACAAGACCGAAGACAATGAATTATTCAATCGGCTAATCCTGCTCGTGTAGCGATCGACCAATAGGCGAACGTGTCTCGCGCCGACATCAGGTTTCGTACTTTTTTTCTGTTTTTATTCTTGTTCCTATTCCATCTTTTCTTTTTTAAACTGCCTTAATTCATCGAGGACATGCTCATAAAAAGTCATGTCAGGACGCGACTCGCCAAGCGATTCTCAGATTTATTATTACAATATACATACTTTGATGATGGATGTATTACATTCGAATTTTAATCAATATTGTAATAGTAAACAAATTAAGTAAATATTAGATTTAACATACTGAATTATTGACAGTTCGATATTGAATGATTAGGATTCATGGTGATTTAGAGAACATTAAAGCGAGTCTCGTATATGGCTTATTTCGACGCCCATAAAATGGAATATATACCTGTGGACGTGTTTCTCGTGGGTTCTTGGGTGAACGCGTGCCTTGGCGGAAGCTGGGACACGGTTTCGCTCTCAGGAGGACAAATAGGAATGGTCTCCACGTGATAAAGACGAGTGAGAATTTGCTGTTGGACCGACAACCCCATAGACTACAGAACCATAGAACAACCACCATAGCATTTCAGGGTTTCGACTACCCATTCACCTCTACCCAGTATATATATATGTATAGTATCATGTACTATACTGCTCGTATATGCCTATTAAGCTTCCACCTTTCCCCAACTTGGACTGCAATACCCATACAAGACAAGGTCCTGTACGATAATTTCGCTCCCCCATATCATGCTCCTGGAACCTATTAAATCGCACCCTTCGTACAAGAGTAATTTCGCGAAATTACTAATTTACAGCCACATAACCTTTCCAATTAAAAATATACAAGAAACAACAAATCATGTTAGAGAAAGAAACTGTTGGTATCAATATTAGAGTATCAATGTTGTTATTCAAGTATAAATTCTATAATTAGCACAATATGTGTTCCTATTCGGTAAATGACAAAGTATTTTCAGAATCAATAATTTCTTGGATATTTTGTATTCAGCGTTGAAAAAGTGGTGTGCTGAATCGTAATTTATGTCCCACTTATAAATGTTACCCTCTCGTCTGAGCTCCAGCGACGTGATATAGGTCCTTTATTAATGAGGGGGACTTGTTAACAGATACCCGACGTGATGACTATGCACAAGTGATTCAGTACAAGCAACTACTTGTACATCACTGCTGATCTGTAGATAATAACGATAATTAGTCAAGAACGACCGAGTGATGAAAGATTTGAATAATTGGCTGGGTGCAGACTTCGAGGGCAATAGACGCTCGGAGAGCATTTCCGGTTATAGTTGCATTTTCCGCTGTACACTGAATGTTTTAGTATCCATTATTGCTGAGTGTGTTCTTTCTTGAAAGCACAGTGGGGAATGTAAACCCAGAAAGAGTATTGCAAATATGACTCGAAGGAGAAAATAAAATATTCAGTTGACGGCTAGATTGAATAGCATTTGAGGATTGCAGTATTGCATGGTACAAGTTAATATTGAAAATAGCAACTGAAAAAAGTACATTCTAAGAAACTGCACTATTAAAAAACAACAATAGCTCTGAATAAAAAATACAACTGGCGGAGCTAAAGTTACGACTAACAGTAATTTTTTTTATCAACTCTCGAATCAACTGGGACCGACTTGTGTGAGAATGTGAGAGTGCCATAGTAGAGAAATTTATTTGTATGCATCCTAATCATTGTTCACGCAGTCACCGATGTTTATATCTGAAAATTATGCGGTCGCTTTGGATTTATAATAAAGAGCTATGGGCTCAACAAAGCTCGCCGACGTTTCGAGGCGTAAGGGCGTATGAATTATGTTAATGCCAGGCGGAGAACCAATTTGAATTCAGTTAACGTAACTCGTCTGATTTGAAGCCGAGGGCCACCTGCCAGTAAGTGGAGACCGATTTTTTTTAAGAATGTAAATCCCTTAACGAGAGTGCTTGCAGAGAACGAGGCGTCCTACTGCCTCCATTAAAATTTTCCGCGATTTGTGCACAAATATAATACTTGTCGCATTCCAGGCAAAATTTACATTTGGCTCCAGACCGATTTAGACCCGGTATCAAATGAACATTCTAGATGAATTCGTAATCAATATTCCATAAAAGGTAGGTTAGTTTACTGGTGAAAATCCTGGCTTCAGTCTCTCGTCTCTCATCTCTCGTCTCTCTTTCTCATCTGAGTCTCATCTTTTTTTTCTTCTTTTTAGTTAAAGTAGACGGTTGGTAGTTGAGTTTCACAAACCAGCCAAAGTTCTACTCTTCTGGGCTTTATTAAAAAACTGCAATTTACCTCGGCTAGTAAAGTTTATACCGACGACTTTGAAAACCTTAAGTTACTGATCAGTTACATGCCTCCAGTAGGCAAAAATTTCATAGTTTCGGAATTCTATTCCTTATATTTTGGAAATCCCGAGGATAAGTCTCTTTCCTTATGAGAAATCGTAACTTCCACTCTTTGTGGTAAAGGTTGAAAAACATCCCCTAAGTTAAATTTGATGATGGTCTTTGTTTAAAATTACATGTAATAAGAGAAGGACTAGAGGAAATAAAAGAAGTACAAAATTATTATTGTGCTCAGAAAAAAATCATTCGGCATAAAAATCAATGAACCTTACTCATAATTAGATTCGCAGTATCAGACGGGCACATAAAACTGCTGGAACTCCATGAAGCTTATTCCGGAAACGGAAAACCGAAGTCTTGTTTACGGGTCTCGCATCATTGCTCGATCGTATATCTGCAGATAAATTCCCTATAAAACTGCCATTACATCAATGTTTATCTGGAAAGTTCGTTCGAAAGCAGAATCGGGGTAGAGGACTCGGAATTTTAAAATATACATAGAAATCGTTGAGGCGAATCGAGAGTTGCATCGGTACCTCACAATCTTACATTGTTTTCTTTTCGTTGCTCCACGCAGTAAATTTCTTCCCTTTTACTCTTCTACGTAACACTCCCTTCTTCTTTGCAAACTTCTGTTGTTACATGCACCCAGATTTTAGCCACGGCTCGAGTTTAGTCGGCAGATGAAATCGCCTTGCGTGCACGAACCTGTGCTATTGCCGTTTGCGGAAACTCATTGCATAAACATTTTCCTCCTCTGAAAAAGAGGGCAGAAGGCGGGATAATCCGATAGGAGGATTAAAATTTCGATATGGAATTTTATTCAAGACTTTGATTATTCATTCTTGATTTCATTTTTTAAAAGTATTAGTTAGAGAAGTCTGGTTTAAGTCTTGGGTAAAGGGAATTAAGGCAGCTAAAATTAAGTATTTCGGAACGATGCAATTATCACCCTAAAGGACGAGTAAGAATGAAGGAGGTTATTCGTAGAAAGGAAAGCGGTTTAATTGCTAGCTAAGTATAAATTCTCTCCTCTTGCGTATTCACTCGCCTGTTATTTCACCTGCACTAAAAACCCAAGACATCGCTAATTTACGATAAGTAGTGGCGCCTAGAGACGTAGAATCTGCCTAAAAAGGACCCCAACATCTTCCAGGACCCCCGACAGCTCTAAATAGCTTAGGGCCCGAAAATAGGACCACCTGCTGATCCCCCTATATCGACACCCACATCTTATTCTCATTTTCCTTATTTTTCTGTTCCACTTATTCTTACGTAAATCATCATAAAATATAAGAATGTCTTGTGTCAAATCCTGCATTTCAAATTGTCAACGGTGGAATCTCAGTGGGGATTTCGACCAAAGATGTAACGTTAGAATCTGAATTTATGGTTTCGTGTGGAACAGTGGGGGCTCGATATTCGTCGCGTGCTGTGAAGATGAAGATCATCACTGGACTTAGCTAGCGTCAACGGCCTGGAAAAGATGTTGGTATTTAACTGATGAGAAAGTCACAATTACATATGACATTAATGATCATTCGAAGACAGTCGCCTTTCGACGCAGAATCTACGATTGAGACATTCAAGTCTTCTTGTCGAAATTCTCTAGATTTTATCACTAATGTAAATTTTATCACTAATTACCTTGTTTCCAATTAGAGAGATAAGGAAGAGATAAAAATTAGGTAGATCACGGAGTAATAAAATAGGTAATGGATGTCTAATTCACAAAAAATGCAAAGGAGCTGGTAATTATAAAAGTAGTGAAAAAATAAGAAACTGAATATTTTAAAGAGGATTAAAATTTCATTTAACTTTAGCGAAGTTTACATGACATCATATTCACGTTATCATTATTCCTCCAAAGCCCTGCAATCGATTAGAAAATGCAACATCGGCGTAAGTTTTTTCACAGCATAGCTATTTTTACAGGGTCCCATCTGTTAGTAATTTGTAAGACTGGCCGGGCAATTAAAAGTTTGATGCGAGCATTAAACTCGTTGGGTTATAAAACATGGGGAGGTTGCATCAAGGGTCCGAACTGCATGTTACAGGGTGTCTAAAAAAATAAAGTAATTGAACCCATTTGAATTTAAAATAAATTTAACTTGGATGTATTTATTAAGATACTAGGGATCGGGAAATTATTTTTCAACGCAATCAATGCACTAATAATAAATCTAAATAAAAAAATTTCTGATTCAATTCCTTTTTGCACGAGCAGAGAATTCTGATTAAATCAGGATCTAAAATTATTCCGCCATTCTCATAAACGTCTCATTTTCTTTTAAGTGCGACAGGAAATTAATTTCCAGAGCACATCATTCTTGTTATTTTGCGAGACATCGTTCGGAAGAGATTATTCTCGAAAGCCAAGGAGTAACTTTATAGATACCCTATATATACAACATGAGCCCTGTACATGGGATAAAGCACGTTGCTTGGGCCATAAAATTCTCGGAGCTTTGAGAGAGTGAAGAGAATGAATGAAGAGAAAAAGAGAAAAAGCAAGTGCTATCTTTTAAATATTTTTATTAGAGCACGAAACGCGGAGACACGAACGCCTTGTCGCGACCTGAATAATTGATTTAAAGAAGATCGCCTTAGCTTTCTGCACACTTACATTTCCGTTAATGCTGCCAAGATACTAAGAAAATTCATTGGAACAAGGGCAATTACACGTAGTCTCTCATTAAATGGAGTTAAGCCACGGTTAATTAAGTATGAGGGTTGAATTTTGCTAAGTGATTAGCTATATTGCTGATAAATTCGAAGTTACACCTTCCAATTATGCTTTTCGAAACCACTTTTCCAATCCCCCTTTCTCAACTTTCATATTCCCATAATGGAAAATAAGTATCAAATCAATTAATTCGTATAAATACAAATTCTCAATTCTTATCAATTCAACTTGGGTCGGGTAGAAATGCAATAGAGACTTATTTTGGTTTGTTATTTGTGCCGCAGGAAATTTAATCCACATTAATTCGATTCAACCAGAATGGTGTATAAGAAAACAAGCCCAATAATCAATGAAACTCTTCCTGAACAAGTTGATCCCTCAGTGGTAGACGCAGACGCAGAATTTCACCTACAGGCTACAGGGAGCTTTATGTCGTCAAACAGAGCCAATTTGTACATTCTCTATAAACTACATACATATATATTATATATATATATATATATAGATCTTGAGGGTTGGAGGATCCGTTGTCGCTCTACGCCCTCTAGGTTGAGGGAGCTTTACTCGCCCAACTACAAATTAGATTATGCGTGGTGTCGCCATGGGGTGCGACCAACAGCGCTTGAACGGAGAAAAGTTAGCTGCCTTCTTGCTCCATCCTGGGGTCCCGACAGACCCCTCTAGAGGAGCTTTTCCTCTGCCACGAGTCTGCGGCAGCCCGTTCCCCAGAGAGAAATATTTCAATATTTACTTAAAAGCGCCGCGAAAACAAAATTTATATGACGGCTCCAACCCGCCTTCAACGTCTAATATTGTTTTCGATTTTTGCCTCTTATTATAATATATACGTGTACTTAATGGTTTCGTGAGGCGTAGCAAATGGGGAAAAAAATGGGAAAGCCTTCAGGTAGCCTGAATCCAAGGGAAAACAGGTGGAACTCGGGAACTTTCGTCTCGTGGGATCTCGTAACTTATGAGGAATGGACCTCCTTTAAAAGACAATGGGACCTCGTATGTCACGATCTCCTCCTCAGCTTCTCGTAATTGAATTTTCTCTACACGGGTCGTTTTTTTTAGAAGGATAATGAGTCGTTAATAGAAAGAGGGCTAGTCGTTATTTAGGGGAAACGATACCTGAAATCTGAAAATTTACCTTTTTCAAAAGTTGGTATACAGAAATGTTGAAAAAAAAAGATAAATGTTTGAAGCTAATTCTAAATAATGAGAGCTAATCCATTTATATTATTTTATAATTTATAGCATTTTCAATTCAATGTTGATTATTACGTATGTATTTGTGAAATATTGCTGAATTATATTACGTCATTAGTTCGTTGATGATCCTCAAGACATAATAGCTTTTAAATAACTCTTGACATTATGAAGACCATTTCTCGAGCAATAAATGAAAGATGCTTTGTTTTATGGAATAATCGTGCCAAGACATCAATCAATATAAAAAAAAATATATACATAAAATGCTAATTCATTTGACCGACTTTGATAAAGGAAAATATATCAGTACGAGATTTTTTAAATAAAAAATTGTTGACGGCGGCTTCAAATCTGAAATAATAAAAATACGAAAAGTCAAGCATAAATTATCTTTTACTTGCCAATAAATAAACCAACAAAATATATTTTTATTTGTTTTCCCGTCTCTGAGTTTTATGCGATTTGTCCCTAGGAAGTATGGACACAAACTTTAGTTGTCTTTCGCGACAGTTTTGTCATTTGCGTCCCGAATGAAGGCACTTGAGTAAGTTTTAGTTGGCGACGAAATTTACGTTTCACGGACCATCGAACTTTACGCGAGAACGCGGACAAATCGTGGGAATGTTAAACGTGCGATAATTTTTCGCCATTTTTAGTGTTGTTCAAACAATTTCGATATCGATCAACTGCTACTAAAATTTTTAGTTCGTAATAATAAAAATATCGCTGAAATTTTAACTTCCGCCAGTAGACAACGTCTAAGCGCCAGACTTCATATTAGCCGATGAGTTAGATTCAAGGACCATACAGGCAATTTCAAGTGTTCTCGTCTCGAATTATGCGCCGCATGAATTATGGATTCATGAATTATGAAATTGGTAAAGCGTTATTGATCGCGCCAGTCTACTTCAACACCTGCTAACGTCTACGAGTGGTTTACTCTTTACGCAAATGGCTCTCACCCACGTGTGTAATATCGCGAAAAATGCTCTGGACAACAATTTTTACCCTCGCGAGAAACTCGATGCGAAACTCGCGTGACGTCCAGCAGTTTTCATATCTGTTTCATTAGCTTATTATTTCATTTTATAATCTCACCGGGAGTTTCTGAACTTTTATAATCACACTCGGAAAAAAAACCTCATTTGAAAATGAGTTTATATATTACAGTCTACGTACTTTACTGATAGAAATTAGTGATACACAGCGAGACAAGAATTTAATGGAAAAATGTTGTCAACAAGATTTTTTAAAATATCTATTGTCTTTTATCATCTCTTCTTGCAGGAATCTAAAATAATTTTTTTCGAATTTTTCCGTACTGACCATTCATTTGCATTATGCATTTCTGTTCTATTTGTACTATCTTTGGCATTATTCCTCATGACGTCTCTTCCGTTGCCGGTGTCCCTTCCGACCTTGAATTGTCGCAACTTTGAAGTCATTGTTGCGAAACTCCGACCCTTTCCTGCAAATGGACACGTAGCGGGAAATCGCGTATAAGCATCCGGTGTTGGTTCTCTCCTCTCTCTCTGTCTTTATCTATCTTTATCATTATTCCATCTCTCTTCTTCCTCTGTTTAAACTCACACATTTGATTATCCTTTCTCTCTTCATGCTTTCTGAGACATCTCGTGTGATCGCACGTACGCAGAGTCATTGCTATATATTATTCATTGAATAAAAATAAAAATGATGAGGACGAGAAAGAGAGAGTGAGAAAGAGACTGTCATATACGTGAGTAACGCGTGAAGCAAGTTGGTTGTACATTTGTACAATTGCCATCTGGTTGACATGTCGGCAGTTATTTTGTTATTCTTTTGCATCTTTTGCAGACATCACCTTCAAAGAAAGGCATTTAGGCTTTGGAATATGTCAAAAGGAGTTTATAGACTATGCTGCATGCATTGTGACGCGCACGTTTTCAATTACAAATATCGATTCCTTTAAAAACCTTGACTCCAAAGACCTTCCTTTCAATAATTTTCTTCCATAATTACATAGGTACTTTTTTTATTACTCGTGCTGAAAAATATCGGGATGTCTCTATAAAAATAAGTACAGTTTAGGAATTCAAACGACCCTGGCCTGAATGTTCTCTCCATTACTTTAAATTAAATTATATATTTCACCAACATAATGCGATGATGTGGCAATGATAGTTTATTTTATAAAGATCAAAGTCGTGCTGGATATCAGTTGCCATCTATGGGTTACAAACCGACCAATCGAAAGATCTTATGGCAAAAGGGGGCTTGTACAATCAGATGATGCTCAGCGGTGGGTCGACATAAAATCGGGACACTTCAAGTCCCATTCAGATTAAAAGGATTCTGACCGACCGAACATAATTTAACGGGCACTCGTTTCTGCACGCTCTTTTCCACCCCTCGTGAGACCCGAGTGCTTCGAGAGCAGCGGGGATCGAGCCAATTTCGTACTTGGAACCAGATTGTCTCCGAGAGATTAACATCTGTGGATGTCCAGAAAGGGTCCCTTTTAAAATAAAGTAAGAAATGGGTCATAGAGGCCAAACTTTCATTTAGCATATTTCCAAAAATTAAGCTGTTTAAATATTTAAATATTTATATATATTTATTTTGCATTTTTTTCCATTTGACTGTAGAAAAAAATGTTTTCGACTTCCGAGTGTACAGTAGAATGTTTACTGGAATAAGTGTCAATCTAGCAGAAGTTTATAGCTTGAGGGAAGAGAACTAAGAGGAACCACAATTTTTTAAGTTGTGAATTTCTTTGCTCTAAGGAAATACTATGTTAAAAAGCTTCTAGAGTAAGAAGTTGTAAAATAGAAAGTTTTATTTCTTTAGAAGTTTCCCAGGAAAAAGTTTTTCCACTTTAGAAACTTTACAAGTACAAGTGCTCATAATTTTCTAGCTTTGAATTTTCAATTTGCATTTCGAATTTTCAATTTCTCCCAGACCTCAGTGTCTAATGATTTAAATTTCAACTACATATTTTTTATACCTCCTAGTTCCGTCCCTACTTTAAATTTCTTGATATAGTCATTATACTCTTCTAAACACTTTTGAATTTTTTTTGAAATCTTCTAATATTGTGAACGCTTTCAATATATATTCAGTTTTGATATAAGAAATTCCATTTTTCAAATCACCCCATCTGTGAGTTGATTAAAATCAAGTCTGAATATCCAAGACTTAAAAAATTGAAATTTATCTACGCTTCGTCATTCTAAATTTAAAACTCCATTTCCAAAAAATGACTCAAATAACAAATCTTTAAAGGCCAACATCCAATTTCACATTTTTGACGCCTTTCATATATAGAAGAAAGACAAACAAAGATTTGAAGAACGTCTCTGACACTTTTAACGATGACGGATGAGGCAGTACCTCAATTCTTGGGGTAATTTTTATTTTCTGACTGATAAATGTGGCGGTACATTGGGAAAGAAAAAGGGTATAAGCGCCCTCGACTTCACACTACTGATTTCCTGTGGTAATTACATACAAGAGTGTGAGATGAGAGTGCGTAAAAATAAAATGCAAAATGCATCTCAGGACGCAGTCTCGGGGAATTTGTCTTCTCGAGGTTCCTCATCACTGATGACTGGCGCCTCACTTGCGTCTGCTCTAATAGCGTCGACAATTTTGCGTCCTGTCATGCATGCTTCCGGAAGTCATACAAAGCTGCTAGTCGCTCTACTACCCAGAATAATTCGAAAATTAATTAAAATTTCAATGAACCTTTATGTGAATCGAGGTTCCCTTTTTGCTTGTATATTTGCATTATCCCCAGCGGAATGTTTGAAGTGGAAAAAAAAATTCAAAAGATTGACTAGATGATTTTTGTTCAGACCAAAGATATTAAATTAATTAATTAATTACTTGTAAGTGCTGCAAAATAATATTTGAAATTTTCGCTCGGATTTTTAAATATAAATAAAATCGAAGACATTTTTTAAGTACAAAATTAAGAAGACGTTTTTAAATGCATTGGAGTTCCTTCTAAAGAGCAATTAAATTACAATAAATGAATAAATAAAAAATATTAAAGTAAATAAAAAGTTGAGCAATAGAAAACGGAAGCGTTTTCTTAATTAGAACGAGCCTCCTTTTTGCGTGTACTGAACTCAGTCGCTTGGCATTAATTAAGTTGCCAGGTTCTCTCTTTTATTTTTTTAGTCTTTTCTCGTGGCTCTTCAACAGGCATTTAACAAAATTAAAAATCTTGCCCGACGTCTCTAGGGTTTCTTGTTTTTGCTCCTATGATTTTCTCTATAAAGAAATTGCGACCTTGTGCGGTGAACCTTAAATTAGCTGATTTCACGCCTCTGGTTTTGATGTGGGCAGAATCAAAAAGGTCAAAATTCGAACCAGTGATTTTTTTTTTAATTCAATGAAACCGCCCTCCGGATTTCATTTTCTACTTTTATTCCTATAGATAAAAAAACAGTTAAATATGAATTTAAAAAGACCTTCTGGCTCAAATCTATCCCACCAATTTCACTCGACCAAATAAAACGTTCCATTTTTCAGCAATCTCCGAAATTCAATATCGATTAAACAATCATTCCATGAAATTTAACGGCAAGTGGCAAACGATAGAAGAACGAGGGTGAGCGATAAGTACAACGCAATAATGGAACTCGGAGGCGCACAAAGGCCGTATTCTAGATTGTAGGGGTCGTAATTTTGGCTGTGATACAGCAAAATTTCGTAGAGGGATAAAGACGATTGTCTGTTATACGTACAAGCTTGAATTCTACACGAACAGATGCTGATCGATGGGAAATAAAAAAAAAATGCTTGTGGGGGTTAAAGATGCGGAAATACATTAGCGGAGACCTACCTTTTCAGTCTCAGGTGAAAGTCCTCAAGGTAATGGCTTCGTGGACTCCCTTATACGTTAATTTCCTCGCTCTGCCAGGAGAAGTGACAGCTCGTGTCAAAAAACTCTTACTTCATCCAACCATGACTTTCATTTTAAACGAAAAAATTCAATAAGTGAGTTTAGACTCTTGATTCCCTACATCTTGCAATTCATCCTTGAAATATGAAAGAATAAAATAATGGATGAAGCCTTAATGAAATAATATTTTGATAAATTCCACTGAATTAAATTTGAAAAGAAAAGTCTCGATAAAAGATACAAAGAATTGCAGAGGATCGCTGTGCTTTCATCTCACTAATTTCGCACTGTCAACGATGCCATTTGTCATTCTCGTTTTTAATGACTCGAGGCTACGAGGTCTCTTTAATTTACCCCGGACACGATCCTTTAGACTTCACGTCTGTGGTATTTTTTAACTCACTGCCTATATACAAGCTTAAAAAATGAGTTCAGCTGACCTGAAAGAAACTGTTCTGAATTTGCTCCGGGTGTTTCTTTATCGACACACTTAAAAAAAGGTCTCTTGGGTAGAAAAAGTAGGTCCTGAATTAGGAAAAAGGAGGATTAATTGAATTATTTATTCTTTGGAGAGATAAGTAAATAAATAAACATTTTATATTCGCTAGAAGTTTATTTCGTCGCTCGGACAAGTATAGCCTGATGTGTACAATGTACCAGAGCTTGCATTTTTCTCTAATATATATATAATATATTCATTTCTTTATATTTCATATATGTATATTTCGTTCTTTTCGTTCCTTCTATCTCGATAGCATACAAAAGGATACAGGCACACAAATATCAAATATGCAACTCGTTATACATTGTCAATAATTACACTCACAGTGGTAACCTTTATGTTACGCATATGTTACAAATATATACAAAAAGCGCGATTCCTCGCATTTTTCCTTGGGCTTATAATAATAATAATAATAATAATAATAACTTCTATAACGCCGTTGCTTAGGTATAATTACGCGTGTATTTATATTTATATTAATTACAAAGTAGTATTTACATTGAGAAATAATACGTGCGTTTAATACCTGGAACCTGTACATACATTTATTGTAGATCACTCATTATTACGTTACGTTTACGATAAATCGTCGTTATATCGCAACTCGCCGTGTAATGTGGTTGCTCTTCCGTATTCGACTATTTAAGAGACACTATGCGAGTATCTGCACGTGTTTATGCCTGCATTCATATTTACATAGATATGCACGCTCGATTAAACGATTAAATTACGCGATGCTTCTTTCTTCGTAGAAACATTTAAGATTACCAGGAAGCAGGACCTTTATATTACTGTTGAATGACTACTTTTCATGAACCTCCGCCCGGAGAAGAATCTCATTTAAATAACAAAACTAAAAAAGGAGAAAACTAAAGATGTTTTCTCTAATTTATATATAAATATTCAAAATTGGTCCCTGGATGAAATTGTCATTAAATTTGTGGAGGGGGTCCTCAAAATATTTTCAAGATTCAGTTTCATTTTTCTGACAAAAAAATCGTATCGAAATCAGAATTAAAAATTGAAATATCTACTTTTAGATATCTACTTTCTTTCTGATGCTACTGAATTTTTTTGTATGGCATTTTTTTTTGCATGGCAGTTTATTTTTACAACACAAAACTTCATCTTTAATCGATGAATTAAAATTATTATTACTGAATCGAAAGTTGAATCTGCACTGCGAAATTAAGGATTATTTATAAAGAAAGCGTAAATATTTGATAGATTGTATTTTCGATTCTTTCAGATTCGGCTGGCAGTTTTTGCTGTTTATCAAGTTTAGAGGAACGTATGAACAGGTAGCACGTGAGAGTCAAGACGAACAGCACAAAGGGGTCATAAAGCATCCACAAGCACGCAGTGAGTTGGTATATACGAGATCCTCTTATCTTGTAACCTTTACAAACTAACCTTTTTTTTTTACCCCTAGAATGCTCCCGCGTTCACTATTTAATTTCCTTTACAGCTAGAAAAACGCTATGTCGCCAGGTAGAAATTGATATTAAATTCTCGGAAATGCCTCCGTGCTTCTCTGGAGAAAGAAAGTTGAGAGAAGCATGGAGGTCTTCTAAAAATAATAAAATCTTGACATTCCACATTTACGTTGGCTGCAAAAGAAATTCTAAATTTAGTACATTTTTGTACGGATTGTTACAATTTTTATTCCAGATGAATATATTGAATTTCAAGCATTTTTTGTTTAATTATATTTACGGTATGTAATATACAAATCTACCTGGCGGTAAAAATGATAAGGGAAAGGTTCTACGATGCACGTTGAGTTTGACTAATTAATACGATAGTTAAATTCGCAGTCGTTGTAGAAGATTGATGATCCGTTTTCTGTTTCTCTACATATAAAGCATACATGTATAGAGTATGTATAAACAACGGATTTCCCTCAAGATACGCAAGAGTCACGCTAGGCGTTGCCACCTTGACACGACATCTATCGATTCGTTTCATATCACAATGTGGTCGGGTTCTTATATATGAGTTAGTTATTATTGTTGTCTCATCCCTGTATTGTCGATTCTCCATTCTAAAAGAAAAATTCCGTTTCTCGTGATTTCCGCTCTAATGAAGGCTGAAACGGTGGAGATAGAGTAGGGATAGAGAAGCTTTGTCGAATTGAGAAACGAACATTGAGCAGTATACTAAACCAATAAAAATCAAAAACACAAGAAAAAACCCTAAGAGCTACAACTTAAAAATAAAAACAATTTAAAAAAGGTTTAAATATAGTAATGTGTGAAGTCCTGTGATTTAAAATTATAGAAGATGAAAAACTCGTTTACTTCCGAATAGTAAAATAAAAACTCCGATTCGACAAATACTTTCGTCCCGCCATAGACTAATTATGCCTAATGATTAGTTTTCTACTCATTTATACAAATATAAATTAAAATGTCCATCAACGAGACGCTGTACAGACAATAAATAAATACATCGCGTGGGACTGAGTTACTACTTTTTTTTTTTCATATGACGAGTCAGTCTTCTATGTGAGACACGATCGATGCTCGCTACCATTTGTGTTTTTGGCAGTTAGGAAGCGAGATCAGGCGTATATAATTATTTAACATTGTGTATACAATATAAACGTGACTCCCGCTGGAAATTCGACCTCGAATAATTTCGCTCTCATACCTTTTTCCACAAAGGCAGCGTTTATTGGTCGCTTATTCGGAGTGGAAAAACTATTTTCAGAATAATACAAAAAAATAGAAAAAAAACATTACATCAAAAAAGTGAAAAAAGGAGAGAAAGCTTCGTGGTTCTAGTCCGGTATTCGAGGAATTAAATATGCTTAAAGTTTCTTTGAGCTGACGGTTTCCTGAAAAAAGGAATTAAAACGATAGAATTTTCTCAGTATATTGGTCTACTCTAGAATGCCAAAAGCTCGATTTTTTTCGAATTCCCGGGATGAATTTCTAGAGGAGTCAGTTTCCTAACTGATATGCCAATAATTTGAGTTCACCAATCGCCGAAGCGATTATCGAAGTTGTACCTAGAGTAATAATTTTACAAACTACTATACATCCAGAGAAAAAATTCAAAGACAAGGAGGAATTTGTTTCCAAAACGGGTAGAAATATTAAACTACCGGAAATTTGGAAATTTAGTAAGGCGTCGAATCTCTTCTCTGGGAAAATTTCATTGACTGCTTTTGCCGATGAAATTGTGTGATAGAAAAGAGAAGCTCCGATTTTTTAGTCGTCAACGGTGACTTAAATAATATCGATACTCGTGATTAGAAAATAAATCATCGTTGTTACTGCACCGATTTCGGAACTCGGAGTTCCAAGAAACATCTTGAAAATAATTTTATACAATAGTAAAATGGAAATAGATCGATTAGTTTGTTCACTGGTTAGCGTCGTCCATCGCAATTTTTCTTTTTGTGCAAGTAACACTGAAGTTTGAGTATTTTCGTTAGTTCAAGTAAAAGTCCATTTTTCGAGTGATGTTGAGAGATAGTAGAAACATGGATATAAAGACTTGTATCTTGCTTACGATATTCGATGAGTTATGCGAAGAATGTGCACTCTTGAGTGTATAAAAGTGAGTCCTGTCGATCCTGCAGGAGTCCTTACGCAAATCTATGCAGGGAATGCTCCCGTCGTTTACTGCCGCGTCGCTCTCGTTCGTAAACCGGTTCAGGACTTGGTGGGCTTGAGTACGTTAGGTTGCTAGTGCCCCGCGGTGGCGCGCTCATTGGAGGAGGAGGTGGTGGAAAAAAGCTCTGCAAGCACGCCTGAAGCACAAAATATTCATGAGTCTCGATTGAAAACATGTAGAGATGAAACGTCAAACGCTCTACCTGCAAAATGCATTTTTCCCTGGGATGCTAAAATGAAATATTGCAGGGCAAGCAAACTAAAACTTCACAGGAGAAATACGAAATTCAAAGATTGCGAGAGAGAATGGACCTTGCAGAGAATCTAGAATTTAAATTTTCTCTCCGGGGCAAAAAGGAAGCAGTAAAATATATTCAATATTGCGTCCGTTATTCTCGGGAAAATTTCAAAATTGTGAGAAGGAAAAGCATGAAGTTTGACTCGCGGAGATTAGTAGTTAGTCCAGGATTAAAAGTTGTAAGCCGGGCTCTAACGGGAGTTTGCACAATCAGAGGAGAAGCTGGAAGTTAAATCCTAAACATCAACTTGTGTGTTTATAAGCTGATTATTTTATCAATATGATGTACTTATGTTGCAAAAAATGAGGAGATTAGCCAAGTTTTACTTTGGGAAATTCGAGATTAACTTTTGCAGTATATTTCGAGCGTTTAACGTATTTCTTCTACAAATATCAGAGCCGGAACTCTAATTCTGAATTCGCGAAGTAAATATAGAATAAATGACTTACCTTTGCGCTACCTCTGGAGGACTTTGAAAAAACGCTATCCTGATCACTGCTAACACTAGGCACAGGCATCGGTACTGCGTAGTCGTAGGTTGCATCTATAACAAACGAGAAGAAGACATTCTTACTACTCCATTCTTTTAAAACCTATATCCCCCGTTAATCAATAATTGGCAAATTATATCATCACGTAATATTAATTCCTGGCATGGCATGAATTAATAGATCCGATAGTAATGTAGCCTAGTATCTCAGGCATCTGAACTCACCGGACTGTTCAATGTTGTCGTGCAGGTCCTTGTTGTCTATGACGACGGTACTATATCCATAGTATGCAGCATGTGGTGGCTCCCGGTATTTGTTCTCGTGAAAGGGTTCCTGGTATTCGTCTAGTCTGACGTCACCAAGAAGCCGATCGTTCAAGTCTCGGGGAAGGGTAGTGAGTTTAGGGCCCGAGTATCTGTCATCGAGTTCATCGACCCTATAAGTCATCAGAGATGGATCCTTCTCGGTGGTGCCATAAGCGGACTCTGAAGACAAATGATGATGATTTCCCGAGGGAATGGCGCTTTTAGCTCCGAGAGGACTCGCGAAGTTCTTCCGCTGTCTGTGCCGACTGACTATAAGGAAGATTGCTACAGCTAAGAGAAGAATGACGGCTGTCAAAACTCCTATTATCACAGCCATGTAGGTGGGATCATCTTGCTTCGCACTGGAAACAGGAATCTCGGCTTGAAGTGGCGTATCGCGAGCAGAACTTCTATCTTTGATCCGAGGTGCTTCCGTTGAAGGAGGCATTTCCGGAGTAAAGTTGCCATGGGCAACGTCTGAAATAAGAAAAAAGAAATTGGGATCGTCTTGAGTCGATTTTTCTTTATGGCATATGTTTATTGCTCATGTGAATTGTTTATGATTATTCGAAAGAGACCCTTTGCAGATCTTAAACAATATCTATAAGTTACGAGGGAGGAGAATTTATATATTATTTGTTTGGTTCCAATAACTTTACTTCTCGTTCTCCATAAATAAAAGCCAGACAAATTTATGAACACTCTCAGCTTTGGCAGACGCTGTCTAAATTTTTGTATCGTGTGTTCAATGTTCCACTTTCAATTCGTGATGCTGTGAAGGATTCTTCATCATGAGGAGTAAGTCGTGAAGTTGTACTCACCAGAGTCAAAGGTGATCTCGCTGATCATAATCCATCGCGAGGCAAAGCCAAACTTCAACTTGACGAACTTCCCGATGCGGTGGTGTAGCTTGATCGTGATATTCCGCGAGTTCTCAAAGATCCTATCCTCGATTGTCTCATAGACGATGGGATCACCGTAATAGTATTTACCGCCGATGCTGAACATTATGCTCACTTCTGAAAAGACCTGAAACATGAAAAAATACCGTTGCATAAGATTCTGTAAGTTTTATATACTTGCTTTGTTTAGGTCGATTAGTTCGCAACACGTCCCCTGAAACAGGGAATCTGGACCCTCTCTTCTAACTAAAACCAAATTTCTTATTACATTCAAGAGTATTAAACCTAGATCTAAATCCAGAGGAAATTGGATCACTATCAAGCAGCTTTCACTTCCTTCAGACTCAACTAACGAAAGTAAATCAGGCTTGTCGAGTTAGCAGGCTCTCTTTAAAGCATCACTCAGAATGATTTCCTTCTGCCAACGCAGCTAACCGGTCGTTCGTAGCGATTCAACGCTGATTATAACGAGAATGACAGCGACGACCTCGATAATGGCAAATCGTAGGTAGGTCTCGAGAAGCTTAGAGGCGCGGAGTCGTGGTGGAATGCTAATTCGCTCGAGACACGATGGTACGATAGTGACTGAACGAAGTACAGAACTCGGGGGCGGTGTTATGGGTTGACAGAGAGAGATAGAATGAGATGGTGGTTGAGGGTGGGAGGCAGAGAGATTACAAAGCACAGATTATCTAACTCCTTCACTCCGAGGAAGATGTCGCGGTGGCCCTATGGATTTTCAACGTCACCCTCTAGATTGTGGGGGTTCAATAGGGTGTTAGGGGGTTACCGGAGCTTTGAAGTGCTGTCTTTCAGCCGTCGACGTGTTCTATCCCGCTGCTGTACACTCCCGCTTGTTAATAGGAGGGGTCGCGAGCTTCTCGGCAGTCTTGCCAGACTGTCGGTATTGTATTTGAATACGTGGCGTATCTGCACCCACGACCGGTCGTTGCAGCCATTGTGAGGGAGCCCATTTCCCTCCCCGTCCTCAGCACCCTGTAGAATCAACCCCCGAGAGACTCTCGCTACCTTCTCGCGCTCTCTCGCACCCTCTGCCATACAATCATAGAGCTGGGTAATGAGGCGCTCCATTCAAATAAATCTTGATACCGAGCGGAGTGTTTCGCGCACCATTATAAAATCCAAACGGAATACGCTACCGGAAAATTTTCAAGAGGGAGAGCAAAAGTTAATCCCCCGTGGATACCTTCTTTGTGTACTTCTATCTAGTTTCTTTCAATTTGCAAACCATAAACTTGTGCTCAAAGTCTTCAACAAACATCATCACTAATGCTTTGAAAATATTTCATATTCCTCCCTGACAATTTAAATTACTTCCACGGTTTGGAATTTTACTGATATCTTGCTGGAATTAAATATTCTTATGGAGTTTACCGAGTTTGCAGATACTACTAATGCCGGATCCTCACTCAATCTGCGAACTCGCCAGGCAACTGGATTTTCACACGCATCCGGTATACTTTTTCTCTCGCTGGATAAAAGCCCAGCAGAGAGAAGCTGAGGTGGAAAAAAGAGTCTCTTTTCCCCTTCATTTCGCTCACCGTGTAAGTCTGCACGCCTAATCGCCGCTGCGGGGCTTTCCAATTTCCTCTCTCGTACTCGCCTCTACGAATGTAAGCACGTCTCTTGTGCGAGTTTTCGCTTCTTTTTTATTGCGACCTTACCTTTAAGGCACGACGAAAATAGAATTTTCAAACGAACTTGCTGCTATATTTGAAAACAGGCACTACTTAAGTCTAAAACCTTCTAGAAAATTGTACGCTTTGAAACTTTCTTTGCAATTTTCACACTTTCAAAAAAAAATTATTCAGACTTCAGGTCTGACTTATTTAATGCACAGCTTTTATAAGATTTCCATCTCAAGAGACGAAAAGTATTTCGGCTGAAAAGATGTACACATATATATAGAGATTGAAATAAAAATTATAGTTACCTGGACATCTTTGGTGAACTGATTGTTGCAGAAGATATGAACAGCGGAGAATTCCCTGACGTGGTCAAACTCGAACTTGACTTCCAGAGGATGCGCGGACCGACTGTCGTTCCTCCAACCCACCCACCCTTGACCTCGATCAGAGTCGTAGTAACCCATCTTGAAGTTATCGGGCCCTGTTTTGCCGTCCGTGAGTTGACCAAGACCCCGGCGCAATTCCCCGTCCCAGTGACCGTCGTAAGTTGCATCGAAGAATTCCCAGTTCCCTCGTTTATCCCCCTGTGGAATCGAGTACGAAACGATTCCATCGTTCCATGGACAACCATACAATTCCACTCGCATGCAGACCGTGCGACGGTGGTAACTGTACGGTAGAAAACGAATCTTGCTCGCCCAAATCGGAGGCTCGAGATCTCGTTTCGATTCTATGTAGGTATTGCTGTTCCCTTTGATCACCTGAAACAGAAAAGGTTTCTTATCAAGATCCCTGTTCACAGCTTTACGACTTTTAAAATAACACTCGCTTCCTCAAATTTAGAACACCTTAGCTTTAATTTGATCCTCCTGAATACCACAATTTCAGGTTCATGGGTAAAAAGTATATTATAGTCTGAAATTTAAAATACTTAGGCCCTGCGGAAAAACGTCTTGAAAATCTTTAAGGGTTGACAAAGCATCCAGATGAGTCAAAGACTTCGAAAGCCTTTAACTCCAGCACATCTTAACGGAGCATGAAGTGTATCCAGGATTCGGTAAATTGAACGAAAATTGCAGCACATGTATGTGTAGACTAATGTAGAGTGCATCGAATGCAGGTAAAGCTTGGAGGCTGACAGGAGTAACGAGTGATGAAAATAAAGTAGTGTCAGCTACCGGTGCAATTACCTCGCACGAGAGCACAACGTGCAGTTCAGTCGGGCACGAAAAATCCTTTATACGTGTTCGACGAGAGAGGCAAGCCGGGGAGGACACGCGTTGTTAAATGAGAGAGTTTGCACCTGTCGAGATCACGACCGAACACCACAGCTCGGTCACGTCTGAGACTAGAGTGGTTCTGCAGTTCTCATAAGTGGAAAATAAGAGACCCTTTGTTCGAAGAACTCCTTCGCCATCCTCGTCGAACGACTCTCTGAATTTCGCGATCATCCCACCGATAGCTGCCTCAGGCTCTCATTGCTTCAGGCTTTCGTTCAGGTTCTGCTAAAGAATCTAACTTGTTGTTTGATCGAAAATCAGAAACCATGAGAACTTGAAGCTGGAGTTGTACGTTACAAACTTTTGGCAGGGTAAATTATGCGATTCTTAACAGATTATAGTCCATCTATCATAGATAAAGAGTTCCTCAAGATAATTTGAGTTCACCTCCTACAGGGATTTGCTGTTAAGTAGGTGCATTTAGGTTTTTACCTCCCTCGAAAAAGATTACTGAACCCTTGTGGCAGTATCGGCGGTATTAGAGGTCTCTCTGGCGATTCCATTCGTCACGAAAGTGGGAAATGTCTACCCGCTTATTTTGTGTAACTGGAGGGTATTGGCGAGAGGCGTTCCTGCATACGGCTGAAAAGAGAGGTTGCGTATTTTGCGGCTTCGCTTATTCAGCACGAAGTTGACTGCATGGCTTTACCTCGTTTTCGTTCAACGGCGGATAATACTTATAAAAGCGGTATTAACTCGATATTACCGTCAATACTCGAACCATGAAATCTTCCATTCAAACGAACACACATATCAGAAGAAAATCTTGATACTGTGAAATAACTTGACGAGTTTATTAGGTATTCTAAAAACCAAGATAAAAAGCAAGAATCTAATTTCGAGGCGATTAATTGGCGAGCGCTCATAAATTGGACTTGAAAAAAGTGCGTTTACGACAAATGAAGATGAACTCAGGGTTTTTTTCTGAGTGGGCCGGTGACGACATTTGAAGACATAAGATGCTACCATAAACGGGTTTCGTGCGAACTTCATAATCATTTCTAAATTACAAAGGAAAGAGTCTCTCTCGCGTTTCTTACCACTTTTTCGGACTCAAAGAAATTCTCGCGTTGTGTCAAGACGATGGTGCGAAGGTGTGGCCTCGACCAACGCCCATGTTATGTTAATGTATTGTATCGCCTCTCGCTCGACGAGTGCGACTACCACCTTCCTCGACAGTAGCTACTATTCCAGTCTCCCTCTCGGAAGCCGGACAACTCGAGTCGTTAGCGAAGATTAAGTCGGATAAGGCGACTACCTTTGTCTAATTATGCGAGTTTGCATCTCAACGAGAGGCATAATTCTTACCGACATCATCTCTCATCTTCGAAGCAAGGCGAAATCAAAATAGTATAAAATAAATGTAAAGTGAATGTCATTTTTTGCATCAGATACTTAAGAGCAGAGATTGAGACGAAACTATTACCGAATAAAATTAACTGTTCAAATCCTAGCTTAAAAAAGTGTTATAACGAAATGTCTCGAAAATTTCGCATACATTGTTGTTGTAAACCTGATTAGCTTTTGAATGGCTTGAAACATTTTAAGAAAGAAAACAAAATAATCGTGCGCCTATTGGTTTGCTAATGTTATAACTTAAGAACTACTCATCAGAGCGGACGTTTAAGCGACTGCTTAAGAGAAATACTGATGAAGATAAACGGATTTTGAGCTTAGTGAGCGAGAAAAATAATAGTGCATAAAAGTTTAGAAGCCAGAAAACGGAGATCGAATTTGTAAGCGAACGATCGAGAAGCTCTTTAGAGATATTCCACGGAGACGCTCAGAATCCTTGAGGATATTCGTTATAGCACAACGAGAATAAAAATATGCTGTCGGTGGGAATATCTCACCTATTCAGACAGTGAGGTGAGAGGAAGCCGTCTGACCCGCGTGCACGCGACGACCTTCCCTCATTTTATTGATCCGCCCTCCTATACAAATAAGTTGGAAGGTATCCCTCCATTTTAACTTCTGAAGAAACTCCACTGGCCAGCGATCCCCAGCAGCACTCTAAATTCTAACTTGGATCTCTAGTAAAATGTTTGAACCTCTTTTATAGAGGAATAGAACCAGGAGGGTTTGGATTTCTTTCCTTGATACTTTCTCTTCCAGACAGATGTGAGCACGAAATGTCGAGTTGTGTTTATTCTTATTGCCAACGGATCAATATACCATTTAACCTTCTCTCGCGATCAATAATGTCGCCATGCTTCCTTAACCCAATGAACGCTTTATGGGCCGAGTGTGGAAATCAATAACTTGTGATAAGTATTTATTTGTGTCACGTACATCATATACAAAAATAGAAGCCAAGAAACTTTTTGATAAACTTGATAATCCTTGATAATTGACTCTTACCTCATCACCGCGAATGTCTCTGTAGCGGACCCATTTGCCTAATCTTGGTCTCCAGTACTCGATGAGATAAGCTTCGGCAAATTCGACACCTTGTCCATTTCCAAAACGTCCTTGAGTTGACGTACCGGTGATCAAATGTACAGTGTGCAAATCGACCTCAAGCCACTCCCGTGGCTCAGTGGTGATCTGTTGTTTGGGACACCAAGCTCCTCCATTTCTCTCCTGCTTAAGCCTGAAAAAGAAATATTATTCTTCAGATTAGTGACGATCTTCGGGAAACCCTTTCGTTTTTTTAAGGCACGAGGGAAAACAAGCAAGGTGGAAAAAATGGAAGGGCTTGAGAAAGCAAACGTGACAGTAGATCGGTTTTCGTTGAATTAGAGATTCACCCCTGGAACAGGAGCAGAGAATACAATAATATAATCATTCTCTTGTGCATGTATATCCGACGGATAAGCGTCGCTCCAGCGATGGAATACGCGATGAAATTATAATTTATCGACCGGTAGCCTGGAAGAGGATGATATGAATTAAAGATGAGGTATTCCAGGACGCGTGAGCACGAGAGAGCCACTTCGATTGCTAATTGTGCAGTTTCCTTTCGCGAGTCTATGGGAATACTGTCGTCGTGCGGTCCTCCATTCAAGATGGAAAAGAGCACTACCTACTCTGGAGTCTTGAATGGAAATTCAAAAAGAACCTCAGTGGATTAAATTTCCTGTAGCTGAGTTTAGAAAAGAAGGAAATCAGATTCTGAACCCTTAGACTTCTACATACAAAGCTAATAAGAGTCTCTAGAAAGTCGAGCGTTACGAAATCCATGATCAGAAACCCTATTTACAGAATATGGTCGTAAAGTCTATCTAGACTCAACTTTATCACATAATTCAGCTGCGTCTTTAAGCCAGAAGATCCATAAACAAGAGTATTAAATCTTGAAAAATCGGTAAGCGCAGAAAATATAGGTGGGCGCGACAAAAATGTTTTTGCGATAAAAGCTAGTCGGCACGGCTCTATGAAGTGTCGGGGCCCTAACTGACAGTACAAGGTGCTCTGAAGGCAGTAAAGTACTACGTGCGGTACATGAACTGGCGTTTAGAGTCAGCGGGTCTCCGATTCTTCTTCTTCTTCTCTCTTTTCTGACTTCTCTTGCTTCCCGCAAGCAAGACGATCGTACGCGAGACCATAACTCATAGCCCATTAAGAGGGCTCAAACTGCCTGCCACTTTGATACAGTCCGCATCAAAGACATTCCAAACACGCTGTCTCCGATAAATCTCCTACGCGTGCGATTATGTTTGCGTCTCGAGCGACTTCGTGACTCTCAGGCCATCGGCGCAGCCAGTGGACCAGAGTACTGGAATCTTTCTATCAGCACTTCCTCCCTGATGACGTCCAGAACTTTTAGTTTGTCGAGAACTTGATTTACGCCGTGAGAAGATTCATTTGAAAAATGCGAGATGAGTAATTGGAAGACTGATGTTAAAAATATAAGTATCGTTTTATGACGAAATTCTGGTGCAATTACTTTGCGTAATTTTAGTCCACAGACTATAATTTTACAGAATATCTTTTAAAGGAAATACCGACCGTCTTTATCGTGGAGCGTAAAAGGGTTGGAAAAGGGGATTCGAAAATTCGTGATCGTAATCTTTGAGAGAATCTTAAGGGCTTACGCCAGTGATCATCAAGAGCTCGGGAAATAGAGAGAGAGTGAGTGTAATTTCCACGGAAGTCTTCCGCGGAGGTGGTTCCTCCGCAAAATTGACGGCGCACTCTCTTTGACGGTTATAATTGGCTCTGAATCGTTTGAGATAAACTACATGTCTTGGACCACTGATGTCTGCTAAATAACCAAGCAAAGGGTTAAAGTTGGCTCGACTCCACTCACCATTCTGCTATCTTTTCCACGAAGCAAATTTGGAGCGTCATACAAGACGGTTATGGGGGCTGAATAAATTATGCGTTCAGTGGATCATAGAAGAAGAGGGAAGATGGAGGCGCGTTAGTGAGTACCTAAAAGGGACTAAGTAACCGTCGCGATTAAGCTTACGAGCACTCGCATGCGGGGCACCGCATCATTAATCCTCATTGTCGGTATAGAAGGTCGAATTAGAGGTTCCGTTGAGTACAGAATGATTAATAATCTGCTGGCCCCTCGACCAGAGGTTCTCCGACCAAAGGAGGTAATGTCTACTTAGTAGGTCTAGTTTGGAGTGAATAACATTCCTGCTTTCTCAATTGAAGGCCGAGTTAAAATTGTGGATTAGTATTTTTGACAGAAAGGAACTTTTATCAGAGGTCAGGAATTTTATCGACTTTATCTACTGGAAGTTCCGGGTTTAATTTAATGGTTTTCATCGGGATTGGAAGACTGTTTACTGGTAATTAAACAAGGGTTTCAGTGTTTCCGATTGATTGTGAAGCTGGAAATTGGGGTATGTAAAAAAGGAGGGTGAATACTGACCGGCCGTGATGAGGTCCCACGTTTCCGCTGTCAAAGCTGGAACTGGCAGTGATGTCAGCATCAGGAATCGCTCCCGACTCCATTCCCAAGGGGGCGATGCATTGTGCTGTAAACAGAAGAAAGAACGTGTTGTATCATGCTGGGTAACGATTATTTACAGTCTACTCTAGTGGAAACGAAAACCCGTTTGAACCACGACTTGATGTCGTTTATTCGCTTGAATCAAAGCCACGATCGTAACAGTATCTCAAAGTTTTGACGTTTAGAGTGTCATCCGTAAAAGCCTCATAATTAAAAACAACATCTCATTTAGTTTCGATTCAAATATTAATGACTGTATAAGTGTATATGTACTTATCTTAAATTACAAAAAAAAAATGAAATCACAGACTTGTTCAGTCAACCCACCAAGTCTAGAATTTCTTCCAAGTAAAATAAATTTCGCTCGTTTGTGAGTTACAATCGAGATTATAGCTGGACAGTCTTAATTCTTAAATGAGTCGCAATTTATGCTTTAATATCGCGTGGTAATAAGGTGGGGTGCTTGATATGTTTTTCGTGAAAGAGCCGGGAGTAATTAATTTACATTCACACCCACGAGCGAGCGGAAAAGCAGCAAGAAAGAGAGAGAACGATGAAGGGAGTGAGGAGAGAAGAAGTGTTGTAAATACCAGAGCCGGGACTGCTGCACGCAGTCATTAATAATAATCAGAGAGTACTGTAACAAAGGAGGGTGGGTCGAAATTAAATCTGCCCAGTAAGAAAATCTTACGATGAGGATTTATACACCGCGGTCGTCGCTGATTGCGTTTCCTTGATTTATCCCGTCTTCTCATCATGCTTAAACAAACAATATACAAGTTCGAATTGATTAATTCTTCCACGTTTCTGAAATACTTCAAATTGAACCACTCAACCTCCAGCTCCCTTTTCCAAACCTCTTCTACAACTCATTTTTCCAACCAGGTTTCATTTATAATTGAAATCCAAAACTCTCTTAAATACTTTTGAATTATTATTTGGGAAAATATCTTTTCTGTATATCACGAGTTATCCTGACAGACGATAAAGTTGAGTAAGTCGAGTATTGTCGATGAAATTCAGTTAAAAATCTCCCAATGTCGATCATGAGAAGGGAGCGTCTTATCGTAAATCTCGGGTAGTTTGAAAACTGCAATCGCGAAATTCGGACTGAACATTCCAAGAAGAAGAAGACGAAGAAAAAAAAGAAGAAATAATCCGCACTGGGGAAAGAGAACGAGTCCTAATCGCGGTAAACCGACCTGAAAAGTTTTAAATCCCCGGTAACTACTGCACAGGAAACCCGCTTCCTCTTCCTTCGCCATCGCGGAAGTCGTCGGTTCGCGCCACGAGAAAAGAGTTTGAACAGGAGCAAGGTGGAGGACAAAAATGAGATAGTCCTGTCCGAGGCACTGCGGTGGCCCAAGAGTCGTTTGTTTCGAAAACGAGGAAAAAAGTGGTTATCAATTTGACAGTGACAAGACAGAGAGAGCGAGCGAGGCCAGCAGCGAGCTTTCAATTTCCCTAGGCCGGGTGGAAGAAGCGTACACCCTTCCGTTCGGGGCTGTCACTCCTGAGAGTTATGTACGCGGAATGAGTGGCTGGGGCGGGCAAATGTCGCATAACTTACTTCTCTTGCCCGCTTCTTTTCCAGGATGTCTATAAATACAAGATCGAACCTGCTCCACAACGCGTTTAGTTGCACTATTTTGCGAATGGGGGACAGAAAGTCCCTAGCGCCGGAAGTACCGTGCAGTAAGACCAATCGATGATCGTAAAGATAGTACATTGCGATAGGAAATATCCAGTCGACTCGAAATGACTACCTACGGATCTCCCTCGACCATATAAATTCTTTATGAAACTTATCCAGGCCAATCCCTAACATACGTTTTCTGAAACTACTTCTTGACTTATGACGTGTTTCAAGAAACTTTTTACTCCCTCCATTTCTACTGGAAGTATTCTAGAAATGTAGTTTCTTGGTTAACATTTTCAAAATGGAAATGGGAATTTATTTATTGAACAAGCCTTTTCTATCATATTATTCAAGCACCACCGAAATATTTCGAATTTGCAGAACAATTATTAGACAAAAACTTGGTGAGTTGTAGCTTCAGTCCGGAAAAGTGCCATTGGGAAGAAAGCCAGACGCCCAAAGATAGAATTGTCCGGCAGGCGGAAGCATTTTCGCCTCCTAGCAGGAAAATAAACAGAAATTGGGGAACTTTGAGGAGTCCGAGTCATTGCGTGCAGGGGTGAAAGTAGAAAGAGGCGCAGACATTAGTGCTTGCGCGCGCAAAGCGCGACTCTCTGGCGCCGCGACGACTGGCACAGCGGAAGTACTACTTTTACGCCCATCCTTTCCGCTTCTGCAAGCCCTCCTGGCCTTCCGATTTCCAGCGACCCCGAAATCACCGTCTCGAGTTGCGTGCGAGGGCGAGGGTTCTACAACCCCTTTCGTGATTCCTGCCAAGGGTTCTCTGAAGATCGCGACCTGGCCGCTGTTTATTTTCTCACCACGCGCAAATCCGAGTTATGAAAACGCGGTTATCCACATCTAAATTGACAACCGGAAAGACAGATCCTTCTCAATCGAGGATTATTGCACTTCACGTCGCTCTTGCGGACGTCAAATTGCTTTTACGTCGGATCCAAACTCTTTTTTTTATGTCCATTTCGGATTAGACACTTCTTCTGTTATAGTCTAGATAATCCTTCTCACATGAAACAAGTTTCATGAAAATATTCATCGAATCTCTTAACACAATAAAAGACCGAAGAGACGCATGATTCAATGAAATTTCTCCTACAACGACCATAATATCTTATTTTAATTATCAAGATAATTAAACCATGAAATATTCATCCTCACTGAAATGATTTTTCCGATCATAAAAAGCCTTATCTCGATACTGCCAAGAGAACAGGATAAGAACAGATAAACTGCAGTTTCTTACACTAAATAAGAGATCTGCTTTCAAAGTCCTTTACATAACTTAAAAACCAGTCTAATTAAATTTATTCAAACCGATAAAGCGTTTAATTAAAACGCAGAAATGATAAAATCGCAATTTTCGTAATTGAACGCTCGTACATATAACTTAAAAAGCCGAAATTTGCGGTTAGCTGAAGATCAAATGAATGATGTGGGTTAAAATAACGAGCTGTTAATTGTCGTATCGTTATGTTAATATGTCGATGGGCGAATGAAGCGATAATTTCGGCGTTTTGGTTGCTCTAATGGGGCCAGATAATTGGAAAGGGGTGGATACAGAAGGAGCAGGCAACGCACGCGTATGCGTGCGAAGTTGACAATGCTAAAACGCAATTGCTACTACATAGTGTCCAGAAACAACATACAGCTTCGTAATGGTGCTTTCCTCCTGAACCGACAGGCAGGCAGGCAGACAGATAGACAGACAGACAGACAGTGTAGCTACGTGGTCGATGAACGGCTGTTCGCGGTTGGATTTCTACATGCGTGAATACATACTACACTTATCTTTCTGTGTAAATGTACATGTGCAATAATATGTGTTCACGAATGTGTATTTGTCTTAATGCATGTGTGAGTAAACCCACACGTACGCCATCGAACACGCGACTCGCTCGACGTTCATTTCTGTCCGAAGCGCATGTTCATACAGGACCCGACATCCAGTAAAGTTATAAAGTACTCTCGCTTGAAAAATGTACTCGATTCCTGTGGCTACAACGAATTTTAAAAAGTAATTGCAGTGAGAAGGAAAAAAAGTCGAATTCTGAGAAGCAAAGCGGCTAAAAGAAGTGAAAACATTGACTGAGGAGGATTTATTTTCAGAATAAATATAAATAAACATCTTTCGGAAAAGAGCGCATCACAGAAGACGTCTGAGTCAGAGGAAATGATATCATGTAAAGCTTAGATGTACTAGAAATTATAATCGGCACGTCTGCAGATGAATTGAGATGCGCCAGACAAGATTTGCCAGACTTAATGATTTCATTTTAATATTTCTCCATAAACCTTTTACTTTTTGGAACATATTCCATGCATTTGAGTATTTTTACTCGGCGGTAGTGTTCAACAAGAAATTCTTTCGTCACAGCGACGAGACGTAGATGATTACAGTTCCCCTTGCTGAGAAAAAAGTGCATCAATGTTTCAAGAGGCAGTATATTAACGCCAGGGTTATCACAAGAGAGATTAATGTCTCGACCTGTGCAAGAGCAGTTGTGAAATGTTGCGCCCCGATGAGGCTGGAGTTGGGACTTGACGAATTTGATCCCACCCTCGCAGTTAATGTACGGGGGCCACACGAAACAGGCAAAAGGGGTGCAACACCAAGAGACCGCAATCCGGCCAACGTACAACATGTTTATGTATCGTGGGCAACATTAACATTGCGATTTATGCGCGCTTTAACCGCCCCTACCCAAATCGGGAATAACCTCTTCCCCTTCCGGTTCCCTTCATCCCTTACACGACCGCGAATTCGCCAACGTGGTTCAGCGGTACAAGTTCAGTCACCGCAGGGGGCTTCCCGTGTTCTAACTTTTAACTATGCTATTTATATATCAGCCTCTGGCAGAAAGTGGCGTGGGTGGAGGAACATTGGTATACGAAAATGCAAGAAAGTGCGAGTGAAGAGATGAAAGTGAAGAAATGAGGGATGAAAGATGATTGTCGAGTGTTCGTTAATTCTCGAGGCTACGCTTTTCGTCACTTTGATGACACCAAGTACGGTTGCAAACAATTCTGTTCCGGCACGTACGTATCGCTCGTCGCTAATGGGGTGATGATGTAGTAAATGACTGAAACGTTTTGGGCTCTTGTCAACGTTCGGTGAGTTGTATTTTTGTATTTATGGTTGAGCTAGGACTGTTTTGATTATCTGTTTTAAAACAGAGTTCTTACGTCTTGTCGTTTGTCTTCTCCACTGTCTTAATGAAGATGTGTGCTTGTGTTTAGTGTTTATCTTTAGTGATGTTTTATACTTACACTCGTAAAACACGCACAAAGAAATGGGTAATTATAAAGAAACTGGAAAAGCTATGAAAATATTTCGGAAAGTTAATTCTCTCGTAAGGTGCAAATATTTATACAACCTATTAAAACTTCAAACTTAGGATACGAACATCTAGTAAAATTATTTCCAAGCAACTTTTAGGTGTATTTTATGAAAAACTGAAAGGGAACAAAGTTTTAATAATCTTAGGCGCCATATTTTTCTCAATAATATCGAATCAGACACAAATTCCCGTGTATGTAAAATGAATGCCTCCCGGCGAGATTTCCTTAGAGTTCTTCCAATTATTTTCCTCCTTCGATTAACATAACTTTCTATTTTCCTTTCCCTTGCTTCGAAACTACTTGGAGGCTTCCTCAATTCTAAACTAAAAAGGAAGAACGTCTGCTTTATTTAAATTGAGGGTGGGTGTTTTTGCAAACTACGACCCTATTTCCCCGTCTGGATTCGAACAGTTTTCCCCAGTTTCTGGACGAATGGTACGCGCTACTTGTAATTTGTAGGAATACGACTTTGGATTCCATACATGATTCCATAGGCACGGATCTTGGTGGAGTCAATATACACACTTAGGATATGTATGGGTGTGGAGAAGATTCTAAAGAACAAGTCGAAAACTCTCCGGAAGGATACTTTGCAAGTTTTCCTCCTATTTACCTGACACTGAGGGTCTCGACCCCAGAGCATGAAATCAATGGGATGGAAAGGAAGCTGAGCTGAAACGAGCTGAGGTTTAATATAAGCGAACCTACTGGAAAACGGAGCGAGAAAGATAGAGAGGATGTGTTCCTGTTTTTATCGCACTCTATCGGCGTTAAAATTACAGCTTCTGGTGTAAACACATATCTTAGCCGTGCATCTCGCATCCCCGTGGAAACAGGAGTTGTCGAGCTAATCGATTTCATCTAGTGAACGTGTTCAATTCAATACGACAATAGGAAACTAATTACATTCCTGTTCATTGTTGAGCATGTAAACATTAAACCTGTTTACCTTCAAGTATTGATATTATTGTTGTCCATAAATTTGCTCATTTCATATTTATCAATTAATAATAACAATTAATTCGTTCAATATGAAGTCTATTTCACATTCAAGGCCTAAATCAAATTACGTATTTTAATTAATAGTCGTATTAAACTCTTGCATTAATGAAAACCAATTACCGATCTAGATTTTGAAAAGTACTCGAAATATCGGACTTGAATCATCAGAATCGATCATCATCGTTGATCGATGAAGACGAGTTAGTTTTTAATTAATGTAAAGAAAATTCTTTGGATCTGAGGATTCTTGTTGCTTTTATATCAGAGCGAGATAAGAAAAGTAGATCCGTTAACCAGAAGGCCATTAAATTTAAGATTCCTAGTGGGTCTCGTGACAGATTATCACAGGTAGCACGCGAGTAGGAAGAAAGGTTTTAAAAGAAATTTAACGAGCCTCGAAAAGGCCTTCACGGATGGTTCGTTCGATTACTATAATGATACATCTCGTTAAGGGACTCACATATGTCTATCGCGTGTCCGCCGTGGTAGCTGAGGATCATCGTGAAGAAAGCGAACCAGGTTCGCAAGTAGTAGTAGTCCATGGTAGTTGTTCTAGTCCGGGAGCCGGTAATCATCGAACTCTCATAACCGCTTCTGCAATATGAAAAAACAAGATGTTATTAGTCACGGCCATTCTTTCTTGGCAAAAGTGCAAAAAAAAAAAAAGGGCGATTTAGTTTGTTCCAAGTTATTAGTAATTGGTTAACAAAATTCCTGGAAATTTGGTACAATTGATTTTCTGTCTGTATAAGAATAACATACTAGGAGTTGTGAAACCTTTTGTAATTAATAATTGTATATCATCTTTCCCCCCCCCCATACACACTTTAAATCCTCCGAGTTTTTTGGAACCTTTGAAATCTTTGGAATCCCGTGAAATCTCTTAATATTCCTTTTAGGCCCTGAGATTCGAAAGCTCACCGCCACCCCTGGGGTTGTGAAATCAACTGAAGAGAAACAAAAAGGAATTCAATTTTCAAATGGAATCACTTTAATACTCTATTCTTATAAACCACGCAGACAGTGTGTAAACCCTAATAAACCCCAAAACCGCTCATTGGGCCGTGCCTTTTTTTTTTTTTGGGATAACGATGGGCCGAGAAGAACGGGCTGGCCATTTCGGCTTCTTTCTACGCTTTTCGTCGAGTGAAATGGCGCGGTTCTCGAGGCTGGGATAGATATATGAGCGGGGTTTGTACAGGAGCAACGGACAAAGAGCTACATTCACGCTTCCAGCCATTACGCGTCATTATCGAGATTAGGATCGAGTATTCGAGAACGCTGCGCCGAAGGGCGCCCTACACTCGAGGCTTCGGTATAGTTTGTTTCTCCTCGTAGCCGGGTAAAAGAAAGAAAGAAAATGGTGCGGAAAGAGAAAAACAAAAAGGAAGATAAAGTGAAGAAAAAGGTGAAGCAAGATAAAATGAAGAGAAAGCAGAGTTAAATAAAGTAGAGAGGGGTATTTTTCGGCTAATTAACGGGAGTTTCTTTGACTTTGGGTCCTCTTGAATCTCTCGATGCTTATCAGAGGATTTGCCGGAACTAAGAGAGTTCTTGGTCCTCATTATTTTACAAGTACTGACGACCACGCAAAACTCTTGTCGCTTCGATCGCAAAACGAACTTAGCTTCCCTTTTTTACTCCCTACGCGAAACTGCGAAGCAATTGACGATTTCTGCGAATAGTAACCGCAACTGGAAATTCCTGAGCAGGTTACTTTACTGTAAAGAAATCTACAGAAAAATTTCCCTCTGTTGCAAACTGGTGCTTTAATTCAATTAGGAAGTCAACGTAAGGTAGCTGTAATATATAGCAAGGGTGAAAAATTCTTGTGGGAAACATTAATCCACTAGGGAGGCTTGGAAATTAGATATTTAATGCACCTCAATTTCTTATCCAGTTTTTTTATAATGAAGGAATTAAGAGAACATCCTGAAGCTCAAAGTTCTGAAACGAACCCTTCCAGAATTAAACTCAAATTTTTTCGCAACCCTAATTATGCCAGCCCGCTGAATAGTGGAGAATAAATCGTCGAAAGGACTAATTATAACGTTTCAGCGTCGTTAAATTCACAAAAAGAGAGCCGATTTTCAGGAAATAAAAATACTAACGCCTCCGTCGCATTAAATTCGAACGGTAATGGAGTTACATGCTGGCAGGATACAATTATAGCTCTCGTAACAGTTTTAACTGGGAAGATGGAGAACGAGAGGCGAGTTTCCGGGTCGTTAACGACGTGAGAATTCGAAATTAACTCGTACTATACTCTTGTAAAATTGACAATCGAATGGCCATCGATCGGTACATTTAGTTTTTTAATCACACCCAAGGGGAGTAAAGCAAAGTATTCTCTTTTCTTTTTTCAAACCGGCCCAACAGTTTTTCCTCAGTAAATTCAAATAGAATCGCCAGAGAAGTGAAAACAATCAAAACAAAGTGGATCAAACTGAAGTAGGATTATTTTGTTGAGTAAACTGTTTTAATACCGAATTTAGTTCTAAAAGTATGTCTAATTTTTACTGTGAAATCTCAGTCAGAGAACAATTTCTCAGAAAATAGAATTTCCAGCGAATTTAAACAAAAAATTTAAGTACAACCTAATTACTACTCTAGTTCCTAAAAATATTAAAATAATTGTAGAGGCTTTCAAGCTCAACTAAAGGTATTATGAGTATGAAGCGAGAGGTATGTTAATTTAAACTCTAGCTCGTGTTCAGGACGAAATGCAGCTCTTGGAAAAAGTTGATGCTTATGTTTGGACGTGTATATGGGTTCGAGACTAAATTCTGCGAGCTTCGGTCAGACAAATTAAAGGCTGAGGAACTGGTTCCCGCGGAGTAGGCGCCGTCAAAACGTTGGCGAGAACTCTTTATCTCGCCATAATCACCGCGCGATCTTCGCGAGGGGGCTAATTAACAAAAATTACGACGGGCACAGTGACAGTCAGATATTCTTTTTCTGCAAATGAGTCCACTCCCTATTAACACACCCAACTCAGCTCAATTACTCCATGACGATCGAGTTGACTCGCGTCGAACAACTATTTTGACTCAGGCGAAAAACTTCTTCAGTTCCATCGAGAAGATCGTTTATTTTATTTTTTATTACCTAGTTTTATTGCCTAGTTGGGAAATGAGCCTTAGTAGCGTTAGTTTCTAATTTTTAATAAGCTTTCCAAAAGGAAACATGCGTCTGGGTCTAATCAGGCACTAATTGTCTTCGGCACTGTAGAGAGAAGAAAGCGGATGTCGCAGTTAGCTTCGGCTGTTAGCATGGCGAGCGAAGGTGCGAATCGGATCAGAGACTTAGAGCCTGCAAGTCTTGCTTCAGCCTCATCTCATGAGAAAAAAGAAGAGGCTCTCGACTAATTACGCTCTTTGACTACCGTAGTATGCCTTGCCATGTAGATATTTATCTTTCATGGAGAGCGAGACGGGTGCCCAAGATGGAAACACGTCCCGTTTATAACAGCAGCTCTTCCCAACCGGTATCGTATATGATTGGAGAGGAAGCGAGCGACGGACGCTAAGCGGCTTCAGCAAATTAAAGCCACCTCCTTATTAATTTCACCAAGCTTCGCGACCAGGGGGTACCTTATCTTCGATTGGTGTTTACGAGCTACCTTTTGCCTTCATTCGATTTCAGACGAGATATGCACATCTCGTAATTTAGCCTCTTAACTGACGGATACCCAGAACAAATGCGTATATATCTACACAACGGATGAATTCATTACGCTTGCTTGAAATACGATAATAGCTGCTTCACATCGTCCCGCGCAATTAAATCGAGCTTCGAGGTAATGAAAAAGGCGGTCGACTTTTGCTTCCAAATTCTTCGATTCAGAAATCCTTTCTTCCTTGGGCAAGCGGTTTATCAGTAGTCCGGGATCACGAGATCTCGGTTTGATTTGGTACCAACTGTTGAGAGATTTTTTATTAGCCTGGGAATGAAATCTTTCTCTGAACGTTTAGATTGATGATGATATGAGAAAGATTGATGCGCCTTTTAATTAAGGAGGGTTGTAAATATTTGTTGGATTTATTTACGGTTGATTCTGATACTTAATCAAGATTTCATTGCTTGAAAGGTAAAAGCACTGCGAGGCAAATCTACAATACTTACGGAGTGGTCGCGTAAATGGTCATAAAGCGGTTTAATGATTAGGTCTTGTTTAATATCATGCTAATGCTAATGATGATGATGACGTTAAATAGTGCCTTCAGTCATATCTCAATTATCCAACTATCTGATCTGTTGATGAGTACTTTAATGTCTTTATTCCTGATTTATTCAATCCTATCATTAGTTAAACTTGGATGTTTCCTTTTGTAGCTGAAAAACTTGGACTAAATTTCACCTGGACTGGTTACACCACTCGTGTCACATTTGTTTTCCCATTAAACTGAACAGTTTAGGGACAAGCGTACCAGGCCGAGCGAATCACGAGTTTTCCCGTGCGCATTTCTCAGCCATGACAACCAGCCCTAGTTTGTGTATATATATGTATGAAATGCACAATATCGCGATATAAACATGGCACGGTCTCGTCCACGTCGCCGTTGGAAGCCACGCTTAACGATCTCGCTATACGTCGTCTCCTTTAGCAGCGGTTTCGCCTTGCCGCGAGCTAGGGAGCCAAGCACCATAATTCATCCCGAAATTTCGCCTACATTCTGCTGGCCGCGGGATATGCACCGCAAAGGGGCCAACTTTTGTGACGTACAATGCATGCGATGCACGCGAGGGCAACAAGGCCGAGAAGGGTGAGAAGGGTACGAACGCCTGGGCCAAAGAGGGCGAAGAAGGGAAGAGGGTTGCCTGTGGAGACGAGGCCAGTGTAGCCAAGCCATGAATTATGCAGTTTGCTCCAGGCTAGGACTAAAAAGGGAGAAAGAGAAGCCAGAGAAGAAGTGGCGGGAAAGAGAAGCATTTCCACCCTTTCCACCTTCAGGTCTGGCTCCAGAATGATTCGCGCCTTCAGCAAGTGGCCATCTAAACATCCAAAGATTCTTAAAGTACTTTCTGTCCCCCCTCGGATACTTTTCCGCCTCCTTTGTCGCCACACCATACAAAGCTCGATTCTCCTTATTTACTCTCCTCTACCAGGGACATTTTCTCTCTCTAAGCTGCGAATCTATCGCCTTTTATGGCATTTTGAACCCTTCAGGTTTATGAAAGTATAATCAGTGGAAGGAAAGGTCAGCTGATGTGGGCTAATTATTATGGCTACCGGATATAACGTGCCTAATTTCTACTCGTGCTAATATTGATCGAATCATATAGCAGGGGTTAAAAATGACGTCAGTTTCAAGGGTTCGCTCACGCAAACTATGCAACTGTTGTATAATGTATAAATTAAGCAAAATATATCCAGTGCAGAAATGATGTTAATCATTTATCTAAAATTCTATAAGGGACTTGTGTAATTTAACAAATTTTTTGAGGGAATTTTTATTATTTGGATGAGCAGTTCGGTGGAGTGAATTGTGTCTCGTCTGCCGGCTCCTCGGGCATGTTGCCCCCTTCGTTTGCCACTAAAGTCGACCCTATCATCCAGTGTTATGTGCAGAATACGAGCTGCTTCACTCCACTTCTCTCTCCTCTTTATCCTCTTCGCCACGTCTCCATCCTATTCTTCAATTCCGCTCCGGGTCCTTTGCTTGGGCCGATTGAAATTTTCATACCGACACGTCTGGTCCCAGTGAAATGCACTCGACTGCTGAGCTGCTGCTTCCAAGTCGAAGAAGCAGTTCCTAATGCCACCTTTCTTATTCAACTTGCAAAAGAAAAGTGCTTGTTTAGAGAATAGGATCTCTAGGATATAGAATGTAGAATACAGAATATAGAATCTAGAATTCAGAATATGGAGTATAGAATATCGATATTCTCGAGAGGCTCTATACTTGAAGTATATAGCAAAGTTTCTCTCGTACAGATTTGAAAATCGCTGGACGCTGGACTTATCGCGAACAATCGAAAGGATTTTCGGTTTCAATCTGACAACAAAGGAACGAATGTTTAGAGGGGTTTTTCAGAACGAGCTTATAAAGAAGGTATTTCATGAAAAGTTTAATATAAAACTTTTGTGCTGTAGATGAGTTTGGCAATCTGGGTTTATTAATGTTGTTTTCAAAGTTTATTCTCTATAGGGTATAAATCTTATAAACAATATTAATATTAATGTCGTTTGAATCTTCTTGAACTGCAGGGATTAAAATGCACATACTTATATTAATTGTAAACCGGTCTGCACAAAGTGTATCGTATATTACACAAAATCTGAATCTCTGATAGACGGATCTAGCAAAGAAATAATCATTAAAAAGTCTGCTGAAGTCGCTAATTATCCTTACATCGAAAGTAGTTTGACGATGCTGACGCAACTGTGAAGAATTGTGCTTCGTCATTCATTGATTGGCATGATTTTATGGTAGCTCTCATCAGACTGTAAGAGAATAGGCATCCATATGCTTCGGCAAATACGGACAGAGAGATCTGCTTAAGAACTCTGGTCACATCCTCAGGAGGGTATGATCTAATCAGTGCGCAAGGCGGCGATAATGGCCTCTCGTAAAACCATAAGCCGGACTTTCGAGATTCAGACGTTTATAATACATCCCCACCGGAAGATGATGCTCGTCAGGGGACCATAACGACGCAAGTTGAGAGGATCCAGGGTCGTTTTATGCCCGGCGTTATGCCTCCAGTTGCGGAATCTGCCGAAGATCGTAACAACGCATGCCCCCGTGTCGCTTCGCGCTCCAGTGGATTAAATCGTCGATCATAAACCCTGCGACCCATCTGGGTCGATCATCGGGTCGCGGTAATTAACGCTTGATTCGATCTTCCGCTCGTAGGAGCGAAAAGTTCGTGGCGTGCGACAATTTGCACAAGGTGCCTGATAAATTAGTGAATCGTTCTGCCGACTGGAAAAAGCTTTTGTAGTCTCCAGCGGACATACTCGCGGCGC
This sequence comes from Synergus umbraculus, assembly GCA_900474325.1. Lineage (NCBI taxonomy): Eukaryota > Metazoa > Arthropoda > Insecta > Hymenoptera > Cynipidae > Synergus > Synergus umbraculus. The sequence continues at coordinate 386,933 of UCOK01019883.1, forward strand.
ACGTTCAAAGCGATGCTTTTTGATCCAGTTCTTCGCCTCGCATGAGTTTGTGGACTCGGTTTTAATTATCTCCTCGGTACTTGCATTCCACGGAATGTAACGAGGAACACTTTTTCAGGATTCTTAAACGACGGTGCTTTCTTTTATAGGAAGTTAACTGACGAACGTCAGACATTTCAAGGCTTGCAGTTCAAGATTGCAGAAAAGAGAAAAAAGCTGTCCTTCATGCAATTTGATAAAAACTATGTTTTAAATTGGAAACCTCGATAAAGAAGAATGATATGCAGAGGAGCATTTTCGTTTTCAAATAAGCCAAACTGAATTTAGGCAAAAAATTTTATTTCCGTCAATTCCAAGTACTTTTTATTTCAAGGCCTCATGGAATATTTTCTTCTCTCAAGAACACGAATTCCTTCACATAACATTCGACTCGTGTACATCGTTGGCGCGTGAAACGATATTCCGATCGTCGTAGGTGTACGAGCCTCCAGTTTTTTTTCCTTTTTTTTGTAAGTTCTTACTTTTTGGCTCGTTTCACAGGCGCATATACGCGATGCAAAAGCATTCCCTTGTTCGAAGTTCTCCTTCTACCACCCGGCAGCAACGCGTTGCTCGCAAGCCGCACTTTCCGCTGAAAGGTCTGACGGGAAACTTTCTCGGCCTCTCCGACTCCCAACTCTCGACTGCGAATACCAAGGCTGCATTAAACATGGATAAACGATTTATAGGGCTTCGAACGATCCCAATAAAATGGGGGTCGAAGATACGAAAAAGGTGGACTTGACTTATCTGACAAGGATCGTTTCATATTAAAGCGAATAACAAAGCATATTCAATATGTTTATTATATAATATATAATACTTGAACGGTCCCAGAAAATAAATTGAAACCTTCGAAATTAATTTAAAAAAAGAATTTAAAAATCAGGGGTTGGAATCCTATTAGGAAAACAAATAAATAAACGGCACAAGATTAAGATTTAAAATTCCTGTGGGGCTCAGACTTCAGGAACCTCCCGCTCGAGGCGAGGGCCTCCGTCCGAAATTTGTTCGCTATCTTGATATAAATGGAAGTACACACTGCGAGCTGTTCGTTATTTGCTGATAATTAATCGCTCTCATTCGTGCCCGGCACGAAACTTGGGTTTACTATCTGCTTTGTCATCGCTCTACTTAATAATTCTTCCACGATAGGCGGGATAGGTCGTCGCTCATCCCGCATCGACGCTGTGCAAATAACCGATTAAGCCTTCCAGCGCGAATTCGAACAACCGAGGCCACTCCGCGCTATATCCGCTATGCTTGATGGGACTTGGATAAAAAAGAAGACGCAGCGAGCTTAATGTCTCGGAAAGACTCGAAAATCATGTCTACCGGGGTAGTTTAATTACCTCAGGGAACACAATCAAACCATTTACCCTTCAACCCCTTTACAAATCTGTTTGACTTCATTCAAAAAATTAAGTTCATGAATATTTCCCCAAGTCTTTTAAAGAACAGGCATTTTTTATGCAGAGCATTTTTTTCCTGAGTTTTTCATTTAGAAGGCAACCAGTGCAAAATATTTGATAATTATATTTTGTAGTTTTAAGCATTCAAATAACTAAAGTAACTTTTGATATTCAAAAGCAAAAATTCGTTAAAATTTTGAGGAATTTGAAGTTGAAAGACTTGAGCATGAAGAAGACCGAAATAAGAAATTTGATTTTATTACAAGCCTTGATGCTCGCTCTCCATCTTCAGTACATAAAGCTCGTGTAAAATTGCGAATAACCTAAGCACGTTTCGAACGTGTTCGTTATTCGCATGCATATATTTGGACCCATAATGAACGTGCGAAGATCTCGTAACCCGTCGCAGTCTTGTTCCACGCCCAGGACTTTATTTTATAGGGTGGGAAGGTGTAATGAGCTTTCGTGAGCTTCTCTCCATGGCCTCATTAAAAGAACGTCACTGTCGGACTCGCGGTCGTATTTTTCCCTTGACTGTATAGTATATAGAGTATACACTCGAATAACTTGAAGGAACGCGATATGGGCATTTTACGGGACATGGAGTTAGTAAAAGGTTGCATAAGAAACGTTTGTGCTCCGCCTCGACAAGTGAAATATGCTCTTATGATTTAAAAAAAAAAAACGTCCCTAAGTGGTCGTAAAAATATTTGGAACGCTTGCACGCAATTATTTCCAGATAGAGGGCGTAGTCTGAAGATTTTTTTCTTCTTTTTCAAGCGAGATTTTTTTCCCTGGGATGATCTGCAATTGCAGCTTGACATTTATCTATTTTTTTTATTCGTTTATATTTAAATCTTCAAATGAACGTTAAGCTTGATATTTTATAGCATGAATTTGAATACATTTCTTCGAAGTGCTGTCGTTCCTCTTTCCAATCATAACACACTGCGTTGATCGCAGGGGGAGCAGAAAAGGCACGTTTTATCCGAAAAGACTTCGCTCTGAATTTTTGCCGAGTGAAAGGTTGCAGGATGTTTGAGTTCGGATCTTCCAAGAAGAGAACAGAGTTCCCATGGGTGCCCGGGGAAATTCTGGCGTCGCGTTGGACGAAAAGGACGGCTTGCACTGCTGATGTAAACTGTTTTCTTAGGCACTTGGAGCTCTTCGAAAATTCCTAAATATTTACTCTCGAGAAGAACCCCCAGTCCGGTGCTTAAGAGGTGTACATTCTCCATGCCCTGAAGGATGGATTAGAGTTACGAAGTATTCGTAAGTGAGTCCACTACTGTCACACGTGCTAGGAATTCTCGCGAAGAAAACGGTCCTTTTTCTTCAAAAAATATTATGTTTTCAAAGATGCATTTAAATATGCAGTAGTCCAAAATTCTCCGAGGCAAATAAAATAAATTGAAACTTTTCAAAGACGGTTTTCCACTTATGCTCTATCGACCGAGTTTAAAAAGGTTTCTTCGTCTTTCTTTGTGTGTGGGATGTAAAAGTGTGCCATCAGAAATTTAAAACATTTTAGGCCCTAGTTAGAGTGAAGCAAAAATTGAATTATGATTCAAGAAATCGGTAATTGGCTTCCTGACAGTCTACATTTAAATTATGTGTTCCTGCTTCCTCATTTGTGGTCAAAATTTACTGCTCGGAAAAAAGTTAGTACTGGAGTTGAAACGAAGAATAAATTTTAACCAGATGTGAAGAAAACGACCCTTGTAGAGTTGTAAAGCCCTCATGATGTTTTGAAACTTTGTGAGTATCTTGTCTATATGATGCCTTCCACATCCGGTGCCGTCGAGGAGAGTGACCAGATTTTTATGGAGGAGTTTAGGAGGCAAATATACTTTTAGAAGTTTCGACTTTCAAGCGGGTTTTCTTCTTCGACACTAAACAACCCACTGTGTATATTTGTTTGAGGGATTATATTAATCACCAAAAAAGTTTGAGTTAAACAACTTATCTCTGTGTATAATAAATTCTGAAAACATGCTGAAGCACTTCATTCTCTAAATTACCTGAACAGGGAAAGCTCCATATGATCAAGAACTCCTGTGTAAACTTAACAGAAGTAATTAAATGGATTCTATCGATATGCATAAATTACTTCCATTGTACGAATTTGCCAAAATTCAATGAACTCTCTCGATTTGCATAAATTAAAATGCATTGAGTGGAATTTGCCAAAATTAAATGGATTCTATAATTCGGATCTTGTTCTAATTTATGTGCCAGGTGCATTCTGTTTCTGCGAGTCGATGTTCTTCTCTTGTTTGGAGCGAGTTCAAAATTGATTTTGCGCTATCGTTAGCTGCCCCAGGACTCTGGCATCCATTCTCTTCAGTCTTTACAACCGCTAGTAGCGAAGCACCCGCAGAAATGTAAATACTGGTCGGCCAATCAGGCTGATTGGTCCCATTCGCTCAAATATTCGTCATTCACGGCTCTAGAGACCATGGAGCATGTTCACGGTTGCATTGTTCAAGAAGACCACGTTGAGTGTAACCATTACGACCAACGTCGACAATTCGCTTGAATGTGCACCAACTACAATGATTTTCACTGCATATGTCTTGCAAGCCAATTTCAATCGACAATTCTCCAGACATTAACAATATTGAAGTTATGACAATCTCAATCGATATCATAAACTGTTGAATACAAAGATCTTTTATTATGAAACGCAAGACATTATGCAATACTAGAAACATAAAAGATATTTTCTTTTTTATATCAGCGAAGAATTTCGGGAATTTAAGCTTTTGAAAATTGTTTGTAAATTAGTGTTACAAATTCAGGGATTTCTATTCTTTCCTTTTGACATATAAGTCCTTTGTGATTTATACCCCGGGTGTGTATTCTGCGATGTCGAAAACGTGTCCTGCGATAAATACCGATTTCAGTGCCAGGCTGAATCTCGCGGATTATCCTACGAGCACGTACGCTGATGGTAATCGACTGTCTGTATTGAAATTTCAGAAAAAAAGGGTCCATAGTTAAAATATCAGTCGGAACTTTTTTGAATTCTTAGGTAGATTTAATTTGGGTTAAGTTAGAAGGAAAGCATTAAATTCGTAAGAAAAACGCAAGATAAATATTTTACATTTCTTTTCAGAACGTTGTGAGAAACAAAGCGAAATTGCTTGCATTGTATATCCATAAAACTTGAGCGTAGACACATTTATTGAATCAAAATATCAAATGATTTCCGTTTTCCGATAGATGCTACATTTCGTCGTATACTTCCTATAAAGTAAAAAACACATATTTCATACCATTTTATTTCGCTTATGTAGTATGTAATGGATTTCTATCTGGTTTCTGGTATGAAGTACCTTATCGAAAACGTCAATCGCTTTCATGACCAAAACCGGTTGAAGAGTCGTATCAGTTACCAGCCGGTCACTAAGTTGAAATCGATTTTTTCCGATTTTGTCCGATTTCATCGGGATATATCGCCTTAGCTATAGATTTTCGAAAGCCTCCTGCAGCCACGCCCGGAAAGCAAATCTTGATACACGGAATTGGAAGAATGGAGAGGGAGGCCTAGGTAAAAGCAATAACTCTCGCTATTTGGGGTAAGATAAGGTTCGAGAAAAGCGATGTTTACAAGACTCAATGGAGACTGCAGTTGGCCAAGAAAAGTAATGTTGCTACTAGAGAAGATGAATCGCAATGGCTAAATCTCCGTTTCCCCTTCCATTCAGTGCCGGAAGTATACTTTCTCAGATCCTCTAAAAATTACCTAAGAATATCTTTCTTCTTTGAAGAAGAAGGTTTTATTGTATAAAAAATTTTCAATTTCCACGCCGCTTTTTACAAAACTATATTTTTCTTTGTCTTACTACATCCACTTCCGTTTTCATCAGAAAATAGAAGTCCCCTTTCGTTTTATCTCACTTGTTCCTTTCTTTAATGTCAACATACTTGGCTAAAGCTTGGTTACAGGTCTAATCTCGTTTAACTTGTTTACCGGACTTCGATAAAGGAGCAATGAAATCCGCGCAGATTTTATGCGGAGTGCGGGCGCGAGCCGTTTTAACTCCCGTGTAACTCTGACTTTAAATTTATTATGGCGGTAAATATAGCCAGTAGGAGAGATGGGCAGATAAAGAGAGCGAAAAAGAGATGGAGGGTGGTAACAAGAGTGGCGAGGAAGAGAGAAGAAAGAAGAGTTCTCCCAGTACCGGCATTTATAACGTTTTTTGTCGGACCTCGAGCAAGATCTGAGCAGCTGGCACGAGAGTAGTCTGAATCCCCGCGAAGGAGACCTTTAACGAGGAACCAGAGAAGATTCAGTTGCCGCCGACCCCGTGACGCCGGTTCTCCACCTTTCCCTTTACGACTTCTTTTTTTAGGGTTCAAGAAATGACGAACCTAATGACGCGTTTGGCCGATTTACATCTTTTAATTGGGACAAGTGAAGATTTATTAGAATACGATTTTACCTTTATTTACTATTTACGGATTTTCAAATATACGTTTTATAAACTGGACGTCTCCCAACCCTAAAATCCTATCATAAGAAAAGAGGTTGCGATTATATCGCAATGATATATAGAAAGAGTTTCCGCAATTTTTACAGTGTATTACAATTTATCCGTTAAAAGTATCAAATTTTGAACGACTTTATGTTAAATTATTCTATTTTGAAATAATCTCTAACATATATAACAATTCTGACGAATGTATAATTTATTTTTGCAGATGCTGAATCTGGAAATTTTTCGAGTGTAAACGTCGGCGGGATGCGTTAATTGAGTCGTTAACGTTATCGGACCATCAGTGCCAGTAGTGCCGAGACTGAAAGACCGTCGCTTCTAAAAGTCGAAACCTCCCAGAGAGCGCTGGAAGAAAGACCACCCACTCACTCAGCCGATCAGGCGTGAACCTGCTTAAAGGTAATCTAAAGAAGGCATTAGCTCCCGAGTTCCGATAGCAGACGCGTGCTGGATGCTCTAAAGGGTTAATTGTGTTTTTATCCAAACGGCAGCTACAAAAGGCGTCGTTCGATCAGGCTTTGATTCCTCTTCACTTCTCTCATTTCTACTCTTCCTTCAATTCCAAGATATCTAATTGTAAAGCTAAAGTAGAACCTGGTCCTTTACTGTTATTACTACTGTAAATGCAGCATTATTATCACATTTATTGCAATATGCTCTTTGTGCAAATGGCACGATAAGAGTAAATTGAACCTCCTTTTAAAAATATCTTTCATAAAGTTGTTCCCTTCTACCTTAATCAGAAAAATCCCTGTGACTTTCCTATCCGATAGATAAGAAAGAGGCTGCATCTGTTTTCACTTAGAAATTTCCGATGGAAGGCTCTAGGTCTCACCTGAAACAAAAAAAGAAATGTTGCCATTAGTTCTTTTATATACTTTTTAAAATATAAAAATAGAAATATCTGTTTGCTAATATCGCAGTGTATTTAGCACTGAGTCAACAAAAGGCTGGCTCTCATTTGATCTGTATTTTAGCATCCCTCAAAGAATAATCGTTTATCCATGGCACATGTCGTGTTCATATATGACAGTAGGGGACGTCTCTAATCTCTAGCAAATCTCTCTTTGATCGGTCGTGCTCTTTTAATCGGCGATAGAAAGTCGACTCGCGAGTCGGAAACGGGAGGGCTCGATAGAGTAGAGTTGACTCTGCCATACTCAAAATACAATCTCGCAGACAGACAGCTCGAGCCGCCTGACAGACACCCTGGAGCGAAGGAGCAGGAAGCCTTTGTCGTTCTTCGACTACTCACGCGATTCACGCAATGTTTCAGCACGGATCGTGATGTTTGCCGACCATGCGCAAATGTTGCTTTTTCAGTAGACTCCACCCGAAATGAAAAGTAATTATTACGCACGCAAACCGTCGTTCATACACCCACACATTTTCCACGTGCACGCAACTGAAATGTCAGAAACTGTTTCCGCAAATATTGACAATTTTCTCCCAACTAGTCTCCCAATTTGGTCCCAACTGGCCTTAGAGCTAACAATGTTTTAGCTGATGTTAGGAAAATTCAGAGAAGTTTTAAACAATTGCGAAAGATTTCCAAAACGTTTAGGAATTCTTGAAAAGTTCGACTGAGGGTATAAATTTTCATCCTGTAAGTGACCCTATATGCTTCGTTTGCTACGTGCTCGATACATCGAGGTGCGACGAGGAGACGTTCGAAGGGTAAAAATCGACGAGTTGGAGGACACCTCCTCTGAAACCCGTTTCTTATCGAAAACCCTTTCTTGGCCTTAGAGCTCACCACAAGAATAAATAAAAAAGGAATAAATCGAGTCCAAGAGCGCACGCGCTTCAGAGAGCGCATCAGAGCTAAACCGCAACAAGGAATTCGAGGCTGTTGATCGGGGCTTTCGATATCGAAGACCTTTTCTCTTCTGGGCGACCATCAACTCCCTCTGAGAAATGGTACTTGATATTAAATTATGATTATTACTCGTTCCTTTCATCTCTAATCTACATCACTCCTTAAACCATTATTGTCCCCAAAAAAACATGAATAAAAAGCTTCTTTTATAAAAATATAAGGAAACAAATAGCAATTAGTTGAATGCATTTTATTCAATATAAAATGTAATAACTAAGTATATATAATGTAATAAGTAAAGGCAACCTTAGTGAAAACGAAACTCTGGAGATCCTGAAAGCGACTATAAAAAGGCGATAAAAAAAATACTGGACAAATCTTTTGAAGGTCCTGGAGAAATAGACCTCAATTTTTATCTCGAAGCACTAAAAGGACCTTGTAGTTCGAGAGGGCGCCTTCGACTTTCCTTTCGCTTCAGAAACACTGTGTTTCTCACCCGCAGGAGACGATTTTCCGTCTCGAGGGATCCCAAACGAGATATACTCTCTCAAATTGAACAAGACACAAGCATTGGTCCTAAGGTTCTTAGACAGGAAGAAGGCCAGGTTTATTTTCGCCTTACCGACTTGAGTACTTGAAAATTCTCCTTTTACTCCAGTTTCCTGTAGTTGGGGAGGAGGCACACCTTTTTACTAATAGCATGCACGCGACCATCCCAACCACACGTGTACAATAATGGGTAGTGAGTTGGCGGCGTGTGGTACTACAACCACACGAGTTCAGGGTAGATTTTTCTCTCGTCCCATTCTCTCTTCATATATTTCTATATCTGCGTTGGTCCCTTTCGCTCTTTCTACCACGTAGACCGCAAATGCTCTGCCCGAAGCGCCCCATCTGCTGCTTGTTATCCAGAGTTATTAATTAGTTGGCCGCTTTACGCCTCTGGCCAACCCACATCGCGTCGTTGAGTGATCCCTGTCGAATTTGTAACCCGATATCAAAAGTGTGGCATTAATAAAGTCGGGCAGCTGAAAATTCAAGAGGTCATTTTCAGAGATTGAATGTCAGCTTTAGTTAGGGGTCAACCACTGAAATGTTTGGATACACCTGATGATAAGATTCTTATATAAATTCTTATTGAGAACAAAAACCAGGAAAATCCAGAAATTGTCCTTAATTTTATTTAATAATCAATCTAAATATGTATGTGAATATATTTCAAGAGACATCGCAAAGTTTCTCTGTTAAATGTTTATGACATGCTCAACTGCATGATGTATATTCATTGCAGAGTTAGCTGGCGCCGACATTTTCAAGAACTTCTCTAAAGTCACTAGGTTACCGCATTTCGGGTCGCCGAGCTCTTATTATCCTCGGGTGATGTGCTGCTGGCTTAAGCTTTTCCCTATATTCTGCCAGCAGCTTTCATCGTGCTTGCAAAAGCAAATTCTGTAATTCGAGACAACAAAAGTTGCCCTGTTGTCGACTCAGGGGCAAAGAGCGTGTTTAATTCGATCGTAGGTGCAGGAATACAAGTTCCGGACACGGTACTGGTCACATTCGAGTCGCGTCTGCAACAAACTGGATATTTCCGTTGAGCGACAATCGCGTAGGCTGAAGTCTTATAGACATAATGACCTTACGCTGCACTTTTTTACGTCACTTATCACATGCAAATCCTAGTTTATTGCAATTGGTATTCTTATTAGGCGCCTGCTTCCACCTTTTCGTGCTTCTAGTCTTTCTTTTATCACAAAGATTTATGAAAAGTATCCGCGCCCAGAATATAACGCCAATTCTACTTCCACCTCATACTCCTGCCATTAAGATTACGATGATTTCGCTTATATACGTGCAGGGATCCAGCTTCGATGGCAGAAAAAAAGTATCTAACGCAATTTTCGAGTAACTGGATCGAGAATGAGAGAGAAAGAGTGATCCTCTCGTGTTTGCCACTTCACTGAACCGAACTGGTTTAGCGATATCGATTTGGATAGCTGGAAAACTGGAAGTGGGCATGCGTGTCATTCTATTTTTATAAGGTGATAACAATCTTCAAAAGAAGAATGCATGCAAGATCTTACAATAATAATAATAATATAATTCAAGTTTTTGGTACTTTAGTAGTACAAGAATTGTAAGCCAGAGTTAAGCAGAGGTGGACGATGAACGAATTTCCGAATAAAAAAGTCGAGTAGCTTTATTGATCAAGTTCCTCCCCATTTTTCTTGGAATTGTTGTTGGATAGAGCTCGTATGGAATTGAATTAACTCTTCTAAGTTCCAACTCTTTGGCTTCGTGCAGACTTTCGAAACTCCATAACTGGAGCCGCACTCTGATTGGCTAACACAGTTGTAATCGAGTTACCTGACTGATTGCGAGCGGCTAATAATAACGAGGGGTTCTCGTATCAAGAGGAAGGTTTTTGGATTGTATCACAGCGGAATTTGGACGCACTCACTCGAAAGAGGAATAGAAAGGGTAAAAGAGAGACAGAGAGAGAGAGAGAGAGGCCTGGATGGAGCAGAAGGATCGTTTCGCGTAAAAGCTACGGATCCGTGGTGATGGGGTGGTATCAACCCCCGCGTGCCTGGAATTCCTCGCGTAATTGCATCGCGTGGCGCCGCGCCAGAACGATTGCATTTTCAGCCAGCTATGTAGTATAAATAGTGAAAACATAGCGGTGGCTCCTTTGACAATTATCCGGCCGAAATTTCTGTCCAAGAATTTCGCTGTTTGCTAGTGGACCGTCCGAGCTAAGGCCAAGTAATAGGAAATATTGAAATTCTAGTAGCCTTATGAATTTCTCCAAAATTTTACCCCGAAGGTCGTTAATTTCGGTGGAAGAAGAAGTGAAATACAGCCCAGACAATTGTCCCTTTACTCGTGTGTAATTACATCCAAAATAATTCCCCTCGTGGCAAATAACTCTCCTTTAAAATTACCCTCCTACAATATTTCCGATTTTCTTATGAAATGATGCATATTCTCTTAAACAAACATCTTTTATTTGCAGAAAATCGAAGCTGTGACTAGAGAAGAGGGTTTCGTGTTTACTCAAATTGCAACGTGAGATTTGACATGGAGGGTAAAATAATGCAGTCTCGAGTTACTAGAAAAGCATACTGAAGGTGTCGATCTGAAAGCACAATGGAAAGATATAACCCTAATGATGATAAGTTCATTGCCTTCATGGTTGGATTCAATCTTGGGTAAGTCTTTGGATTTCAATAAAAATGTCGAGATCAAACGTTTGGAATGATAGTGGATGTTGAATAAGAATATACTGAATATATGTAAGAACTTGAAAGAAAGAGTCAGTCATGGAAAAGGGAAAAAGAGTCGAGTTTGGCTGGAAAGAGGTATGAGGCATTGGGGCATCCTTCATACGTCGCAACGCCATCTCTCGCCAGGAAACGGATTTCAACCCTGAAGGCTTAAGATGAGTTCTTCGTTATTTTCCCCTCTCCATGCACCAGGGGATAATCCGATCCTTTCGTTGCTTCTCGACTTTCCCGGTGCTGGAGGAAACGCATTACGGAAGCGAGGACGGGGTCGAGGAAGCTCTAGGATTCCTTCGGGGCGAGATTAAGTCGCGCGATCAGCTTGGCACTTGCCCCCGGTGATCTACCCTTCGCGATACTCTGCCTCCTGCGGTTCTTCCTTTCGCGTCTGATCGTCAGTAATTTTCACTTAAGGCGAGAGTTCATTTAACCTTTCAGAAAAAGGGTTGAAACGTTTTTAAAGTTTCTTTGACGAAGAATTAGATTAGGATCATATAGAAATGTTTAAAATGATAATGTGAACCTTCTGCAACTAATTGAAATTCCGGCTAAAGTTCCAAAAAGCGCATACCTCCGATTAATTTAAAACTTTTCCAACCCCTTCTCAGGGTGGCCATTTTAATCGGAGAATAAAGTTCTCGATCCTTTCCTGGTAACAAAAAATACATTTGTCCTGGTTATTAAAAAAATAGTTTTCGATGGAAAAAACTTAATTTTAATTCAGACATGCAGAAAGCCGATTCCTTCTCTTATTTCGTCACAATCTCTCTCACTCTCTCGGCGGCGTTATCCGTCCCTCCCTCTGTTTCAACATAAACTCTTTTTTTACTCTGCTGCTCCACCTCTTTTGCCACCTCTTTCGTTGAAACAAGCTTGCTCCTCACACCGCTCACACCCATCATTCCACGAGCACCGTGCGTGTAATTCGCTCTGCTTCGCCTCTTTACGGAGGCGCGCGACTTGTACCAACTGGAGGGGGGTGGTAAAAGTAATTCTCCCCTTCCAATATCTTAGTTCTTGCGAATCCGATGGACTTAAGGTGATGACTACGAGTGAAGAAAAAAGTTAAGCGTGCTGAGCAGGAGTAGGTAGTGCAAATTCAAATAAAACCACGCGTCCTTCACGCATCGCAAGATTCGATGAGAGCAGGGCTTCGCGCAGCACAAAGATTCAAAGGAAACTGGAAGTTGGCTAGCTTTAGTGCCGACAGGTGATTCTTTCGCCTTTCTCATTCCGAAGATTTAGTCGTTATGTGGAAACAAGTTCTTTACGAGTCCTCTAGCTTAATTAGTTTTGCATAAATTTACAGTATCGTAAATTTCGTGGTCGTTTATTTTCCCGAGGAGAGAGGTAACTTTAAAGGTAAACCCACTGCGGAAGTGGCTTGGAAAATAGGAATGTAACGTAGACAACTCGTACAACAAGGTTATCAACTTGAAAGATTCACCGTTGCAGTAAATCTAATTTGACATTATTAAATACGAAATCCTTAAATCATCACGCTCTGAAATGGAAATGCTTTTATTTCCCAAGTAAAGTACAAACTGCCTGATCTGGTGCTAATGTTTGTTTTAAAGAAGAATTTGATCTGGGATAAGATTTCTCTGTTGTGTGTCCAGGGCAATGCTTTCAGTTAAACCGTAAGCACAGATGAGACGAGAGGTTCTTAAAGAAATAATCTGATTGTTTGAATAGCTCCTAAGTCCACTTAAACTTCAAGTGGAAGCACAGCTCATGAATACAGCGCACTTTTCAGAGGTTCAATCTCTGATGGGACTTTGAAAACGTTTGCACAAAAGTGAACAGAACTGAGAGTGCTACAGATTCCTTGCATGGTGTTTTCAATTTTGAAAAATGACGTATAGAGATAAATTAAGATCGTAAGCATAAATTCTTTTCGCCTCTGGAGCTATGATCGACTCCTGATAAATCTACGAAACTGATTGTAAACCGATTTCAAACAAGATCTAACTGCGTGACATCGAACGTCACTAATCCGACATGTGACTCTTCTAATCTTAAATATAGAATCTAGCCTCTGAAATCTAGAGTCTAAAATCTAGATTCTTGATGTGTTGAAAAAGGAAGGGCAAGAAAGGACAAGCATGTAAGAGGGATAAAGGAGGCAACACGAGCATAAAGGCAGCAAGAGAAGTTCAACAACTGGCTTTACTAACTCCTGTGGACCAGCGAAGCGTGTAAACGCAAACGCGCTGCTTTCGTGCATAATATAATGCTAGGCCATCCATCCGTCTAGTAAGTGGGCTAAACTAACGCAATAAACAGAAGCTGCTGAACATGCTATTCGTCAAAGAATTAAGGGATCACTCAACACGTGCTGCGAAATTATTATGCACAACTGTCGCAGGACAGAACCACAATTCACCCTCAAAATAGAGATTTGAAGACTAAACAATCTTCATTTTGTAATACCATATGCAGCGGCTAAATTAATAGTAATTTGTTCTATAATAATACTCTATAATAAATGCTCGGCGAGGCATTTACTAATGAGTCAATTTCGAGCTAAATAAAAGGGGAATTAAAAGCTGTTTAACGAAACTCTAGAGAATTTACACTACTCCAAGGAAGACGTGGTATCTTTTTCAGTAACAAATTATGAAGACAGAGCTTCAAACGAAAGCCCGACAAAAAGGTCCAAACCTTTGTCGCGCGACGTTCGGGCGTCTCCTGAACGCGATGCGACATTCAAAAGGCGTGGAAGCACGCGGCCGAGAAGGCCGCAGCCGTCGTTGAAATTTAAATATAGACCGTCGCCAAAGTTTTATGATTAAAGGATTAATTAACCGGGTGGGCCGTACTCCGGAGTAAAGAGGGGAACCTCAAGTATTTCAAATTACGCAGATGCCCGGGGAAATCTCGCGATTTTCAAGCCAGGATATCACATCCAACGATACGGATTCTGTTCTGTGCTGTAATTCGAGCTCGTCGACCAACTCCACAATGAAAGTTTGTAACTCGAGAATTCTTTTTCCCCCCTCTTCCAGAAGCCCTTTGCATCTTCATTTTGCATTCTCATTCTTCCAACTGTGATTTCCCTGGCTCGCGGAGTTTCCAGCGGTTTTTAAATATGGAGGCCCACCCATTCCGAGAATGAGATCAGAAATGAAAGGGGGATTCACTTTCGTCGTTTAAAATTCTACGCTGAATTTTAGATCTCGCGGGAATTGAAGATGGAATTAAAGGCCGTTTCCAACTGAATTGCAAGATTCTAGGCAAATGATTCTTCAAATTAGGAACGAGCTTTTAGCATAAAATGTATATATATAGTAGATTTCTCTGTTTTATTTTATTAGCGCATCTTTTTGCAGGGTAAGTGCACAATGAAATCTGATTCTTTGACTTTGGCGGCGCCTGTCGAATCATTATTCGCGGTCGAACGCTGTTAAGTGTGAAGGCAATTACCAGTTTAACCACCTTTAGTGGTATCGAATAACACGTATTAAGAGAGACTGGCGAAGCGAGTACTAACGAGGAGAAGGGAAGACGCTTGCAAAGCAGCACCGTTTCGTGCGAACGCGTTCATCTTCGGTCAATGATCGCAATCTTCGCTAACGAGCTTACCTCCGGGTGCGAAAATCTTCCTTCCAGCAGTCGCCAAGGATTCTTCCTCGAAAAGTTCCTCTTTCTTCTTCCTATCTTACCGATATCTCTGGTCGTGTTCCGAAGCGACCTGGTGCAACGTACTAATGAGGAACTCCTCATCCAAATAACTTCACATTTTGCTAAATTGTACCAGACCATCTTAACTGACTTTTTATACCCGAGTGGAAATTTTATCTGGTGATAAAGAAATAAAAACGTTCGGAAAAAGAGGGTCTGTACATTTGAGACATTTAAATAAAAATTGAGAAGCTTATTCTTTAATAAAAACTAGAGGAGTAAAAGGGGGGAGATTGTGAGTCTGAGTTGAGAGTAGAGGAAACGGAAGAGGCTGGACGAGAGTTCGTTCGCTCATGCGAAAGAGCGCGAACGAGATTGCACTGTGGCCCGGAACCCTTCTGGTGCGCCACCGCCAATTGTTGCAACGACCCTCATCCACTCGTTTTCCATTGTGTTACTATTCTGCCTCTTCTCTTTCATTCAGCTTCCCTATGTTTCTCGCATGCGGTGCATTTTCATTGCCAGGAAGACACGCGAGTCTCCGTGCAATATCCGACAAAACGAATCGCCCGGAGTCCTCGTCCCGTGCGGCTTTCGTCGAACTGGAAGTTATTCGTTTGGAAACGCGCTTTTCGAATTTCCCTCCAGCTTCTGCAACCACTGTCGAACCTACGTTTCTTTATTGGAGTCCTTTCAGTCAGTGATCGACTTCATCAGGATCACTTTCAGTTCACTAAATTCCGGGTAAAATTGTTTTCACTCGGACGATTTTCCATCATATGTTTCCAAATCCTGTTACTCTTGTGGTTTTTTTCAAAAAAGGTCTACAATTTTTCAATCAAATAAGGATTAATTGTCCATGGTTGAAGCCATCATCAACTAAGCCTCAGATCGATTTCAAGAATACCTGATGAGTTTACAATTTACACTTAAAATCTTAAGGGGGTTGGTGACTAGGTGTATATAGTTAGTGGAAGTAGTTAATTTCCTCTGTCCAAACAGCAGTAATCCCGGGTGACATAAGCCAACTTTCGGTCTGCTATAAACCCTAAAGAGAGAACCTGTGTTGGAGGCCAGTGGGGGGTTAAAGGTTCCAGTGAATCTCACTCTGGATAGATCCTGCCACCAGCAGCGAGTGGGTTTCTGATTCCCGCAGGAACCGGCACTCGACAGCCGTTAACTCACTTTTACCCGAGCTTTTACCTAATTTCGATGTCCTGCTCGCCAACCAAGTACCAGCAAAAAGCTAAAAGGATTTAGATTTATGGATGTAGAATTTAGAGCGAGACCTGGTCATGGAACTTATTGTTCCCTAATTGTTAGTGTCAGTATTTATCTCGGTATTGATTGACAGGCCATTTTGACAGGCCATTTTGACAGGCTTTCCTTTTGGCTTGACGTGCCACTTTCCCAAGTATTATTCCAAAAGGAGCACTAATGTCGAATTGTATACGCAGGCGAAGGAAAGTATTTACTTTACTAACGAGGTGAAAGGATTTTCCAGGTCGGAATCGAAGAGAAACATTGTAGGAAGAAAATGTAGGGAAAGGGGAAGAGTCGATGGGAACCAGCTAAGTACTAAGCGACGGGAGGCTTCTATAAATTCTAAATATACTGTGTGGGAAGTTGTAGGAAAAAATAACAAGGCAACTTCTGTCAGGAACGACGAGAACACCTGCGACCCTTGAGCTTGGCTTACATGTTAATTGATAGGCGTTTGAAAAACGCCGTTTAATCACCTACAATCTACATGATTACAAACCGACTATAAAATTTGTGAGGATACCAAAAGGAGCGAAACGAGTTTTTTTTAACACCTGTCAATGGACGGTGACACTACCGTCGCTCATTTTTCGAATTAATTAGAGTCGCGCGCCAAACAAATTCCACGCCTCTGATTAGGACGGAAGAAGTCTTGATGTCGAAAGCGATTTCTTCATGGCGATTGGAGAGAGATTAGGAAACGTATAATTGGCGATGAATCAATACGTTAAAAATGTCGATTGGTTTCTCTTATGAATTAAATTAAAGCTTCACACCAGCTCATGGTCGATTTATGTATAATTTCACATTTCACACTTCAGTTTTCACATACTATTATTTCTAAGTTTATTATACATCGTTTATCATATCTTTAATTATGACGTTTCATTAATAAAAGTTAATTCGAAATAACAACTATTAATATAACTTGTGAAATGTGAAATAATGCGTAATTAAATCCCTGTTAAGCAAAGTCACAAAACCCTGAATAATATTTAAATATATTTTCCATATCGAATGTCTAATGGAATATATAAAAAAAATCAATTGCCTCTCTCTTGACGCGATAAAAAACAGTAACTCCGTTCATTTGCGATAAGGAGTGGCCTAAATAAAGTGATATCTCTCATACAGGAAAGATATATTTCTATTTTATTCGAGTTATCAGCGATGACTGTTCAAATCGAGAGGCCGCGTTCCTCAATAAACACTTGTTTTCCAATATGCATAAACAACACAGTCGAACATTTAGGAAATAATTGCAATACAAGTGAGGTGGGTTGCACACTGCACATGGGCGATAATTGTCCCGAACGAAACAAATGATCGCATGGTGACTATATGGAATAGAGAAATGGTCGGTCTCCACATTCGGTATCAGCAGAAACTTCATCGACCCCATCCATCAACTGAGGTCCCATTGCTGTGACCTCGTTCGTGGTTTCATTGTGAGAGAAGAGAACGAGATAAATAGAGAGAAGAAGTGCATAACGCCCCAGGACAGCATTTTTGGCAGCGTTACTACCCTCGAAATAATATCGCAAATTCGTATCCTGAAGATCTCTGCAAACAAGTACACATGCCAAGTACAGGGTGTAACGAGTAGTCGAGTGGGAGCGTTGTACCAAATTTACTAGTTGAATGCAAATATTTTTTGACGGGAAAAGAGAGCAAAGAAGGGAGAAATATTTACAGTCTGTTTATGCGTCGGTAACAAATCAGTAAATCAATTATAATAGAGAAATTATAAGGGGCCTAAACAAGATTTAGAAGGGACTCTAAACTCTAGATATAAATCATTATTTTACTCGTAACAGTTTTCATTGGAATTCGAACGTAAAACAAATATTAATGGACGATTTCCACGCTCAGTGAATATGGGCGTAGCTTCGAGAAAAAACTAAAATGAATCAAGGGCTTGTAAATTTAAAATTCCTAAAAGTGAAGGAATAAACGCAAAGACTCTAGTTTTGAGAATCTCTTAATTAAAATAAATCCATATGTCGTTTGTTGACCGGTTTTAAGGCAAAGAAGGACTCATGACCCTATTTCTGTTTGGGATTTGTCTACAGGGAAATCTATTAATGCAGCCCGCCCACCCCTGCCCAGAACACCATCTGGCAACTGCAGAATGAAAGGCACGTTGGCGAACTCGATTCTCGTAAACACCAAGGCCTAGTGTTCAATTAAAGTCTATTTACTCTCATTTCTTTCAAAGAGAGCTGTGGTATTTCAGCTTGAGAGCCACTGCTCTCGACGACCGATCGCTTTCAATTAAAACTTGCACGTCTCTCTCGCAAAGTTCTACGAAAACGAGAGTTCCCAACGATTTTGAAGAAACGTTGTTTACAATCTTTGCACTCTATTCACTCCCTAGATCTCGCAAAATTAACATTATAAATGGGAGAGAATATCCGAAATTTTTCAAAAGTGGACACGGTTTAAGTTGAAATGAAAAGGTCCCTATTTTCTATTTATCGCATTTACTTGTGGCCTTGATTTCTACCTGTTCTATTTTGATAAAGCCGATCCAATATAATATAGCTTCTCTATTTATTTCGTTGTCTAATATGGATACTGTTTACTATTTACATTACGACTTACTTTTCCCAGAAATTTTAAGTTTATTGTCTAATTGGATATTGTTTACTATTTACATCACGATTTTGATTTTCAGGTATACTGAATGTGAGTTCAGTTTCGCATGGAGAATTGATAAGGTCAGTCGATCGGACCTTCTCTCCAGTCATCGGCAAACTTCCGACCCGTGGCGCGTCAACAGTTTTCTTAAACATTTATTAAATAAATTTAAGTTTTGCCTAAAAGTATTTCAATCTCTTTAAATTTCGCGAGTGAAAACAAAAGTGCAAGTGCAAGTTAGTGAAGTGTAGTGCAGTTATCAGTGAAAGTGAAGTGCCATTGGAAGGATTACGAAGAGTTCGAGGTTCAGGGAACATCTTGAAATTTGGATTCGAGCAGCGGGTAAATTTAATTTTTATTTAAAAAATTACATTATTTCATTTGACCTTGACTTTTTAATTAATCGAAATTTGATCATTTCAGAATCAGAACGAGAGGAAGCTCGACGCTGTAGTGGTAAGTGCTTTTTACGTAAAAATCCCTTTTGATGTCCATAAATAATTTTACTCTATTCGGGATTTAAATTGCGATGAAGAATAAGGCGCAATTTTAAGAATCATAATATTTTGTTTCACGCGTTGTTAGATACATATATAACATTAGTGGTACGTTAAATCTAATTTGATTGAAACTTATACCATCTTCATGTTGATGTCTAGTTCAATAATCTCATCATTTATTAAACACGAGGAGCCGTTTTTGCGATAAGAATCCTTCCAAGGAAAAATAAAAACAGAATAGTCCGTGGAACGTCTCATTTGTATTGAAACAAGGCTTATCTTCTGCAGACTTTATCAGGCTAAGTGGCCGATATTCTCTGTAACATAATCTTTATTGTACTTCTCGTCTAGAAGATGTTTACAGCTTGGCATCTCTGTGGAGCCATCGCTGACATTACGAAGCGATGACACGTACCTCGTGTTATGAAACTTTTTGATTAACATCACGCGACCTGGACGTCACCTCTCTGCTGTAACAAAAGCTCGGTTTTCCTTTTCTCTTCATTTTATTCTCCTCCAGATCGTCGCGCTCTGTTCTCTGTATATATCTAATCATATCCTTTCGTTATTAGCTTTGTCGCTCTATGATTAATGTTAGGTGAACTTCGGAAAATTGGTCCGCGTCTTGCCCCACAGGGTCTCGAAAAACGCCCAATAAATGCCTGTCACGTGCTTAGAGGACGTGCGTACGGGTGTTGATGAAACTTCTGGGAGGTTTTGTTTCTGAGGGCGTAGGATGAATGAGAGGGAGGGGGTGCACGTAGCAAATGTGACAGGAAGAGTTCGCATGCTTTCAACGCAAACGTACTATGCCTCCATCCGGTCACTAACCGCGAGGTTAACGAACTTTCTTTGACGAATTGTAATTAATTGCGATAGGAGGTCGTCTTTTAAATTTTTAAAAGGGATGTATGGTATTGAATTGTATACTAGCTTGAGTGCGCAATAAAGCATCGAGACAAATGCAACTACACATTCTTACAGTACACGTGCACGAGGAGAGAGGAAGTATTTATGTGGCTAGAATCCACGTTTAGGTTTCAATTCCAGTATTCGATAGTGAGCGAAGAAATCGTCGCGGGTTATGATAGCTACCGGAAGAGGAATAAATCGTCTTAATATCGACTTTTACGCGAGGAAGTCCTCTCCTTCCTGGAAAGGAAAAAATATTACTACTCATTTCCGCGAGGCACCCTACCACCCTGACATATTATAGACATTCCGTGGGGTAAACCCATTGCCAAAAAAATCAATATCGTAGCTATACCAAAACTAATAATGGGATGCAATAAATAATATCACAGCAATCATTCGCAATAAATTAAGATTGTAGTCTACAAACTATTTCACTAATATCGAAAATACTTCATTCATTATTTATGGATAAAGTTGCCCTTTCTTTTTAGTTCAATTATTTTCCGCGAATCAACTACTCTGAAAATCAGATTCCTCCTTTTTGCAGAGAGTTTGCAAACTCTGAGCGAAACATTTTGCCTACAAAGGGAGGCGCGCTCGTTCGTTTATAGTGTGTGCACACGGAAGCAGGTTCCCATAAAGTTTTCCACTAAGAGGAGACATACGTTAAGCGTGTGGAGGGAAGCTGAACAATCGCATACATTTTTATGTTTCTTTCGTGAGGTCGCGAAGTATGCACGATAAAAATAAATAAAAAAAAAGGGGGGCACCAGAGGAGAAGAACCCTTTGCCAGTCAGCGCTTAACGATAACGTCGCACGATCGAGCGGAGTTTATTTTCCTTTCTTGACAGCTCGACTGGCTCTACCTGTATCCCCTTTCTGCTTTCTCCAATTTGCGACTTACGTCTGGACTTATTTCGAGTCGGATGACAAATCTTTCGTCAGGCAAAGGGTCGAGCCAAATTTCGTCCTCGAATTTTATTGTTTCCCCCTCTCCATCGTTAAATTCACGAAATGCAATTAACTCAAAGAGTTGTTTGGTCTAGAGAGTCACGAAATTAATTAGAAAAGACACACACTTCTTATTTTTTTTTTTACTTCTTCTGAGCCTTCTAGTGACTCATTCAATTTGTTTTGATACCAAATAAAAGAATTCATTTACGACAAGAAGAAAATTCCAAGTCGTAGGCGTTTAGCTTGGGATCGGGAGCAGAAGGAGGACATTATGTCCATCTGCTGGCCTAACAAGATGTAATTGAAATCTCTCTACATATATCCCGGTTTCTCACGTAGGGTCACAATTGGCTTTATTATCGCGTCTGTCTGCTTGGTTCCTGTGTATATCGTGATACGAAGGCGCCAGGCTTCGTCATACTTTTTCGATCCATCTACATCCACATCCACCTTCTCCTATCTTTCGTAATACGAAGGCAAACACCTCGTGAAAGCGTGTGTACAAATATGTACTGGCCCATCCGTTTACATACGTCTTTTTACTCTTGGGCCCTGATTGGATATAGGATATAACACCTCGATGAGTATCGGGCGCATATTCAACTTCCATCACCGAAGGCGACAATATTCTCGTTAGAGTTTATATTTCTTAACCGCTCGTTATACCTCATGAACGGATGTGCTCAGCAAACTCAATCATTCGTTAAAAAAAATGCGCATTCTCGTCGAACTTAAAAAAACCAGAAAAATTTACATATACTTTATGTTGTTCATTCGCTAAAGCAAAAAATAATTACAAGTTCCTAATACGGAACTGAATGATCGGGTTTGATAAGCGAGATTGAAGATTACTTGACAGCAGATTCCACCATTCAACCTCACTTAAGAGTCAAGTTCATTTATTTGCGATAATTCACTTGAGAACGTCTGGAAATGATATTGACAGTTTTGCAAGGTGACTGATTTGTGTGCAATGAGGTCTGACAGTTCCAATTTATTCCATTGAGATCTCTTTCTATCTCGTATTGTACATTTAATAAATCTCTTTAAAAATCCAAACAGAATCTCATTCAAACACAATCAGAAATGATTGAGTATTCTTTTCGTCATTCGGTTTGAAATAAGCTTTGAAGACTACACAACAATAAAATTTTTTATATGGGATGACAATAATAAAGCAATGTGTAACAATGAGATGAGTGCGCAAGAGCAAAAAGGAGTTTTTCGAAGACTTCTATCAGGGAGGATCGTATTTCGAGAGAGTCGAGTTAACGAGTCGATACATTTTCAAGTCCGACACCAGCAAGTGATCCAAATTGGCTCTTACGGTGAGCTGTAAATCGTATTCCTGAAACGCTAATACATTAAGCTGCATACCCACGCGCTTTGGTCGCGATGTTTGTCAATACTAGACGCTTACATGGCTCGCATGCCTCTCGATGCTATGTAGAATCGAAGATATCGAGATCTTCAGGCCCCAGCTATTCAGAATCGATCAACAAGTAAGAGCGATCCTTCTCATCGCTTCCTCCCGGGAATATCTACCAGCCATCGTAAACTCTCCTTATCGATTTCGCAAAGTCATTAGTCATGTTCGGATCACTTTGCTTATTCATATACATGATTTGTTACATATATTCGAGTTTCGACTTGAATAAATGATGAGGACGTCATCGCAATTGACTTTTATTTAAATTAAGTTTGGAGGCTTTTGATTTGAGAATCCTTGAAACTGGTGGGCTGACTTGATCTCTAGGGCTCTTACCTTTTGCACCGCAATCAAAATAAATTAAAAGTTCCTTGGATTCAATAAGAATGATTAAGCAAGATTCGGATTTGATCAGAGCTTTGATAAACTTTTTCGCTTTCGTGTCCCCGCTCACGTAAGGAGAGATCAAAGGAGATTAGGAGAGGGTATCCCGTCCTCGAAACTGAAGGGAATAATGATTTTCATTAGCCTGTGCCGTTCAATCGAGCTTTTCGCATTGGAGGCAAATGCTGCTACGGATCGACCCCCAAGTCCCAGTGAAGCTCTCATCCATCAATCTGGTAGCTACTATACGCGAGCACCTGCGTACCTGTGCACCTTGATTAATGATAAACTAGTAAATGCACCGATCAATCCTTCAAGCTTCAATTGCACACAACCCATTGAAAAGGATGAAATATTTCGTAAACAGTATCATCAATGGAAAAATGCTTTTGCTCGAGTACTAAATCTTTTGGTAGAATTCGAGATTGCGGAGAATACATTAATATCTGTTAATCAAGCACACAGACAACAACCGGTGGATGTTTACTCAATTTCTGACTACAGAGTTATAGCAATCTGAAAGTGCAACTTCATTAAGGCACCCTTTGGCAGAAGTTCTCGGGGCATCGGATGCGTGAGAGAGGCTAATTACAGCCCGAAAAGTGAATCGGTGCAGCATAAATAACGGCGTTTCCGGGTCGTTAATCGCCAGCGAGGAGTTTCGCGCGTTATCTAGCCTCGTCTGTCTATGTAGCTGTGTTCGTAACGGCATTCAGATATACGTACATGTACAGTTATAGTGACCGAGTCGACCGTGACAGAGGTGCTAGTCGAAAACGAGGGGTAGTTCGCACTAGGGGGGTTTCACATAGTACCAGAGATATACAGATCGGTATAACCAGACCGAGAACTCTCTGGAACTCCGACAAAACTTGGACGTAATTACTCTAACAAACCCCGTGCAAACCACCCCCTTTCGTCTCGTAATAGTTATCTCCTCTGCAGCTGCGAAGCAAAGGGGGCGCGAAACTGCTGTTGCTTCCTTCGTCAGCTAATCAGCTGCAGACCTAGCTTCCAGATAAAGACGAGAGTCCAGTTACGGAAACTGCACCTGAATCTTTCAACCAGAGACTCACTTCCTTTTTGAATATAGAAGCGCAACCTTTTGAAACTAGCTTTTAAAATACACTTTGAACATGTGTTTCGGATGTTATTTGAGAAATTGGGAGATGTGCCTTTGGTCGGCTTGTAGTCAAACAGATTCTAACTCAAATAGACTATCTAGGTTTTGAATGAATAGAATGTCATGACATGTCAATAAATTATGCTTAGGATAATTTTTTAAAATCTTATATGACTTCAAATTTCGAGATTGTGAGAATAATTCTAGTCTAATTTGTCCACAAAGACTTTCACAAAATTACTCAAGTAAATAAAAGTTTATTTCATGGAAAGAAAAGAAGAACCCTAAGTGAATAAGTTTTAAATCATGACTAATGGAAGCTATATTAGGAAGGGGTGTGTTTCCCATAAATACAACTCGACGACGTAATGGCGCGAGTGGTTTTTGAAGCAGTGTTCGATAGCTTATATTTGCTTTCTCTCCCACTCGTGTCCCTCGTTCGGTTGAGGAAACGAAGAAAAGGGCTTTTATTGTGCACTTCGGAGTTCGCCGAAGAATTCTTATTACAAGATTCGCGCTCGAAGAAATCTCATTACCCCCGAAGCAGAATGGAATCGCGTTCGAGGAAAAGTTCGAAGACGAAAATGGACTCGATGCCCGAAGGGAAATCGAAGAAGACAGCACAGGTCTCCAATGACAAGTCGCTCTCATCGAGATTCGGTATGCGTAATGTATATAAAAAAAGTAATAACATCTGTTATGCCACTGATTTCATGAGAAAGACAGAAACGTTGGAATTAAAATTTACAGACACTAGAGCTGAAGTACAATATCCTTCTTAAAAGGTTCCCCTTAAAAATTCAATCTCCATCGACCTGAAGAATCGAATTCGATTACTTTAAGGTATTACCTCTACTATATAGGCATTCAGAGAAAAGCAGAGTCGTTTACAAGAGGCGAGCTTAATTTCACGAGAAGGATCCTAGAAACTAAGTTAACGGAAAGGTGTAAATCGACTCGGCGGATGCTCAGTAGGAAACTTTGGGTTTTGCGAGTTTCGTCCTTATCTTTTACCATCCCAACCTGGCAAAACTTGACAATTATGGTTCTGGAACTTCGATAAGAACATCTGAGTCTTAGTTTTCTAAACTAGTGTGTTCTTTTAATCTGCAGAGAAAAGTTTCTCAAAACAAATATTTCACTTGAGATTTGTATCATTTTATAACATTGTCACTTCTATTTATGTAAACCATATCAAAAGTTTCTCTGCCTCCACAACTTGCTCTACTATCATAAGAGGAAGTGGACACTAGACATGCGTCATGCGAAGCGCACAGATAATCGTGTTAACTGTCTGCATAATTAACACTAGTGCCATAAATTAAAGTCGTTCCTGTGTTGTCGAAACCGCACCCACGCGACCAGAGCGAAGACAAGTCTCGACTTCGGAACAGGAAGAGCGAGAGACAAAGAGAAGGATACAAGAGGCAAAAGATGTAATTGCACTGGCATACCGCGAGCAAGTACCCAAATTACGGTTCGCATATTTCTCGCCCGTTATCACGCGGCGGTTTTAATTTTCCGACTTAACACTCTTGTACTTGTCGTTTGCACTTATACACGCGACAAAGCCTAGGCGGTGAACCACTGTTTTACAAGAGTAACCCAATTACCGACTCCGGAGCTCCAGTTCGGAGTCCGTAATTCTTGCACTTTTTCTTTTTCTCCAACGTATCGAGCGATTGCAATTTCAAACGATTAAGTGTCATGAAGTCTGGAGTATAGATGCGTTTTTACTCCAGTCAAGTGAGACTGTTGCACCCGAGTTTTGTAATTATAGACTATAAAATACTCGTTGTTTTTATATGTACAAGAAGTTCCAATTCCATAAAATTGCATACGTATCCAATGTTGGAAACTAACAGTATACATTTGGGTTCAGTGAACTCTTTCGACATAAAATTGAAAAGCTGTCGTTCAATTAATTAGGTGGGACTACAATTTTAATTATGCGCTGTTTAATTAAAAATTTATGTGTTCACTTTCTGGACTAATTTAAAGCTATATTGAAATACGAAAATTCGCTAACTCTGAATGCGTGTAAGTAAGGGAATATGAATGATTATTTATCTCCTTCTATATCGCTTTGCCTGTAATTAAAATTTTCACAAAAGTGCCTTATTGTAAGAGGCTATTTTTTAAATCGTCAGGGGATGAGTTTAGTTAGCAAAAGACGTATTTATATCCGGCGCCAGTAACCACGAGTTTCTAGAGCCATCGTTCGAGACATCTGTTGCTCGGCTTCTTCCCGCAACAAGACATTTGCATAATTATAATCTCTCGCTTCTCCTCTCTGGCGCTCTAAAACTAGCTGCCGTGGCACATCCGCTCTTTCTTTTTAAAAAAATTGCCTCCGCCAACGGGCGCATTGGTCTGGCCACTTCTTATTCCTCTCCTCTATTCTCGTAATATCTCCGCAATTGAAAATGGAGGACGAAAAATAGTGGAGCAGGGTCACGACGATGGTATTACATTTGACGTTTATCACCACTCGTAAAAAAAATTTATCTTTGTAACAGGTACGTTCAGAAACGAAAGGAACACGCGCGGATTGAAAAAAGAAAAAGGGGAAAGATGCTTTACTTGTAAAAAGAAAAGATGAATTTCGCAGAATCTGCCGATGCGGGTGGCGAAATAAATAATGTACTCGGAAATTTCAATAATTTATTATGTTGTCCTTTTCAAAAAAATATGACTCGATCGGATCGTACGTTCATGTTTGACAAAATGTCACATTAATGTTGAAGCTCAGATTCTAGAAAATAAATTTTTATATCATTTTTATGGGGCGTTTTAGTGGATGGGACGCGTGTAAGGATAAACGTCAGCCTTTAAGTTTGAGCAGTTAATTCTCTAAAAAAGCATCTCAATTTTTTATTCTTATGAGTTTTTTCCGTCCCTCCTTTATGTTCTCTTCTATTCGTGCGTAGAAGTCAAAACAAAGAGAAAATTCTTTACCGAAATTCCGTATCTCATTCAAGCAGGAGGTCGAGTTCACTTCAAAGTGGTTTTGAGGTGAACACAATTTGAACAACTTTTGAGAAAGGAAACCAATTCGTGCCTTTTCCCATTTCACGAAAAGGTTGACACTTTTGTTTCGGTTTGACGTATAAAAAATAAGAATCCACCTCGGTGCGTTTCAAGGCTATTCGTGACAGTGAGTTACTGGAAGGGATTGCGACGTATCACCGGGTGGCACGACACGCTCGGCAACAGGGCAGAAGGGGTGGCAAAACCCCCTTTCTTTCCCCTTCTTTTCATCCTTTCGTTTCACCCGAAGAATCACTCAGGAATCGATAATGGATCTACCCGGCTTTCCAGTCCATTCTATGTACGCATCATTTGACACTCGATAGACGCAAGAGAGAGAAAAAAAAGAGAACTTGGAAGAGAGACACGCGCTTGGAATGAGGCATCTTCAGAAGTGGGGGTTGGAATCAGACAGAAGAAATTCAATTGATAAAAATCACTATAGCATTGTCGACCGCGAGTCTTGAAGCCGAGGATCGAGGAAAATGAGAGGTCGCGCAATCCTCGAAGCGAGAAGAAAAATTATATCGGATCTAGAATCCCTTAAGAGTTGGTGAAAAAGCCCTCTCTCTTACATAAGAGAAGACCGGGGTCAACGTGAAATACGAAGGACTCGATACGTTCTGACAGGGGCGAATCCTCATCCACTATGGCTAACGCTTTTTCCTCATTTTTCTTCCCTTTAGCGAAAGAGAGATCTTCTACAATACTCTCTTCCATCCACAAGACATGGGGGAGGATTATTTATTCTCGCTGATCGCGCGACTTAACGAGGCATCATTGACCCCCAGCTGACATTGCGAAAATGATGTGGGACGGGAAGTTTCGAATCGTGGTAAGACACACACTTGTATAGATATAGATACTATGACGAATGAGTCGATTATCATCACTAGGGTATGGATAGAAAGATAAAAGACCTGCTATCGTAAGACGAGTTTTCTGATGTCTTATTCACTTTTGTTTTTATACATATCATTTTTCGAACGGATGACTAAAAGATCAGGCAAAAGAGAAAAGAAGTATCTCAAATATATTCAATAATCTGCAATTATATATCATTTACAAATTCAACGTTCTACTTCTTTTATTACTGACTCATGTAAAAATAAATTTTCTTTTTAATGCAAATGCACTTTCGATTTGCACCTACGTGAAAACTACTTCCCAGTTTCGCTTGCATGTGCTACGTGTTTGATTAGATGGATAAAACTTAATGAACATATTATCTGGATGAAAATAAAGCCCGAAGGTACAATTATGTAGTCCAGTACAAGTTAGAAGTATCGATTACTGGCTGCACGAAAGACGCAATTGCCACTTGGATTATAAATAATAATCTGGAAGCGAAAATCGATGTCAATATATTTTACAGTTCGATTTCCTATTCATGGCGAACAAGTGCTACAAATATCGCAAAGATCTGCTAATACAGGTGTTTATTGCCAAGCCGCGGATATTTTGCACACTAGTCGAAGCCGTTGTTGTTTTACGGCCCGGTTTCGTTTCGACTGGCCGGTTCGGAGCGATTTGACTAACGACACACGCTAATAGGATTTCTGCGTTGTTGCAGAATGGACCAGACTTTGTTGGGTGCGTTAGTGTCAGGTTTTACGATCTTGCCTTTTTTATTCCCTTTTTTTCTGCCTCTTTCTCTCCTCGTTTTATCTTTCCGTGCTTACTCGAGATCCTCTCGACGCGTGTTCACTTTCTGATTATCGGAAACTGATCCTCCTCCCGTTGCGTAAGGGCCGATCGGCTTCTCGAATATCCGCGATATACGATTCAAGATAGTGCGGGGTGGCTGTTCACACATTTAAATATCACCACCGTGCACGCCGAGCTCGTATAATGCCGATATCGTCGAGACGAAGGTTACAAGATGGAATTTGAAAGCGACCCCATTCCTAGCCATTCGCATCGTTTATATATCACCGAAATAACTCGCCTGGAAAAAAGCCTTTCATGACTCTCTGCCCAGCTTATATTAATTTAACAGCATTTCAAAAATACTTTTATGCTTTTTTTAATTTTCACATAAAAAAAGAGTATTTATTCTAAAGCATAAAAACAAATACAAATTCACTGAGAAAAATGTTTGGTGCGGACAACAAAACTTTTTGTTGCTATAGAAGCAACAAAAATTGTTTGTTTGTGCCAACCAAATCTTGGTTCTTTCAACAAACTTTTTGTTGAATCAAGAAAATTCATTTAAACCAACAAAATCTCAGATTTGGTTGAATTAACAAAACTTTGGTTGCTTTAACAAAAATTTGGTTGGCACAACCAAAAATCTTTATTGCAAAATGGAACAATTTATACTCGATTTGTTCGTTCGGGTATCACATGCGGTACCCTTGTGATTTGAAAAAAATTTGTATCCTATGAAAGGGAGTGAAAATCGAAATTTTTCACGCTTCTCACCTTTTCAATTTCTCCCCTTCGAGAAGCATTACTGCCAAATTAGATTGCCCCTGTAAATAAATCATAGGACTCGGTATCATTAATTTTGACAAATCGATCGATTTGCGAAATATCGGCATTCTTTGGTATTGTGAGAGATGGTACTGAAGGTGTCAGAAAAAAGGGGAGGTTAAAGAAGAGAGAATGAAAAGTGAGGGTCTAGAGACCGTTGAACATTTCTCTTCACGGTCACGTCGAAATTAGTCCTTTGTAAGCGCACGACGGCCACGTTTCTCGCAAACTATAATTATTCTCTTGGTTTCCACTCAAGTCGTAAAACATCGGTTCTTACATACGATCATGAAGGGAGGCTATTCTGGAGTTCGCGGAGCTAAAGGGGAGCAAAAATTGAGCACCACGGGCGGTCCCTTGCAAATTGAATTTGAGTTACGTCGGAAGGCTGAAGCATGCGTCTGAAGGCAATATAAAATATTCAGAAGTAAATGAGGAAATTAAAAATAATGAGAGAAAGAGAAACAAAGTGAGTCATAAACAAAAGGAGAAGATTCATCTAAGATAGGAGGAAACTTTCGGCTTTCGGCTTTGGGCCAGGAAACGCGCGGCACGACTACGTGATTCGAATAAGGATTCCACGTGTTCCAGGAAGCTTCGAAGAGAAAATATATTCTCTAAAGCAGATGACAAAAGCTCGCCGCCTCTAATTATACATGCACGTATAAACGCAGGTATACGCCAAGTTTTCTCGCATTTCCCTCTGATCATTAGCCTCGCGCGTCTATTTTATAATGAAATCCCGCAACGCTTGGTATATACTCAAGAATTTTGGAATCCTTCTCGTTAAAATAGAAATACGTCTCTGTCTCTACTTCATTAGCAATGGAGGGAGTTTAATTTCAGAGTTGACACATCAATCTCTTCAGTCACTTTTTATGTTCACGCTTGTTTGAAGACTATCCCAAGTAGAAACTGCAGTTGATGTCTAAAAGACAAAAATAATTTCTATGAGAGATGTGTGAAATTAAAAAATTTATAAATATCCTGCTCTTTCTAAAGTAGTAATCTTGGCGACAAAGAGAGAATGAAGAAATCTCGTGACTGAAAGAAATTACACTTTTTTTTATCACGTTGAGCATACTCTAATCACTAACTTTACTTTTATCGTTTTCAAGTTGAGCTTGTAGCACGGAGTCTGACATTTAAAGATCATAACGTGACGATAAGTGTAATAAGGGTAGTTCTCACCCCTCGTTAAAGTAGGCCATAACCGTGCTGATGGCTGTCGTGTCGTTGTAGTAACCTTCGTTGAGATTCAAGATTTAGGATCTTAATGCATTTTAATGCCTCAGATCAATGTGGTAGAAAAGGTTTTACAACAGAGTGAGATGAGTGATTGCACTTTTGCAATCTAAAAAAGAATCTACGTTATCTAGATAGCGCGTTACCCTAGCCTCTTATCGAATTGAACCCCTTTTTGTAATCGACTGCAGCTGAGCAAACGAAAGCTTGAAATTAACGGTCCATTACGAATTCGAGCGCGGTTAATAACTGCGCAAACTGCAAACCAAAGGCCATGATGCGTGATGGTTACGAGCTTATTTGTATGCATCGTGTACCCTTTGTGGGGTGTGTAAACTCGATAGCGAGGATGCTGGATCCGGATTTTTCAACTTCCCGGTCAGTCAGGTTCCTTTCAACGGCTATTCAGCGGTTGAAGAATGGTTCAGTCTGTGCAAATAAGGGAAAAAGCGTCCTTCGTGAACAAATTGATCTCCACTAGCAAATAAAGCTAGACTGAATAAATAGAGTCTGAAGAAGATAAGCACTTTCCAATTTTTACTTTTATACATATGCAGAGTTCAGTCTAAACCATAATTTCTAACGTTTACCAAATCAAAGTTTTATCGTTTGAGTGTATGCAATTTTAAGTATGTAAATTTATCTCTAGATAGTTGAACTGAATAGTGAACAGAAACCAAAGTTAGAACTTTGGTAATTAGTTATATCAGATTTTAGAAAAATGTAGTAGAAGAGAGTGGTTCTAATTCGTGGAAATTTGTCTGCGAAAGATGCGAAAGTGCACCTATCAGTCATCTGGGCACATGCACTTGACCGGAGCAGGCCCATCGCATCGGTTATACAGTGAACCATTCACTATTCAGTATAATACAGTCTCGATCATCATAGCGGCGCCAACGCGTGTTCGAAGCTCTGTTTCTGCTGCACCGAGCCGCAAATTGGATCCTCTTATTCAGTGGTACTTAAACGAGATGAGAGTTTTATTTTGATTATATCAAAGTGGAGCTGACTTTCAGTTTCTCATACGCTAAAATTACTCAGGTGTATAGCTATTTTCAACTCAACATGTTATCCTAATTACTATAACAAGAACATATCATGATCTGACGATCGGATCATTTAATACCCACCAATCCATCAGATATCACTAATCTCATTATCTATTAATCTTCTGGGCATTCTTATTTCTCAAAAAGCTTGAAAAAAAGCGAAACTAAACAACCCATTACACAGGTATACAGCAGAGTAATTTGATCCAGATAAAATAAGTCGTTTTGCAATTCAGGTAGTTTAGGTGTCAGTTCAGTATTCGAAGCAGAACGGACTTTCAACACTGTGTGTTGGAAGTGAGGAAATCTGTCAGTGCAACAATAACGCAGTCGACCTCGCGAAACCTTCCAGCGTGCTGGGTCGTTTTTTATGCGAGGTGTCCGTTGAATGGTAAATAAAAAGGGAATGGAGGGACTCGCATTGTGAATCATTGTGCAACTGAAGTTGTACATATAGGTGCGTATATCGGTATATCCTCCAGCGTGTATCCACGAGCAGCCTACACGTTATCCACCTAAGCTCTCCTGTTAATAATAGGAGGCGCATAAATCAAAGCAGCTCCATAGCTCCATTCACGTCTTTATTGCTCTATTAAATGGGACAGCTGGTGCCTGCCCCCGGGTCGGGACCAAGTTCCCGGTTCTCCTCCATAGGTACATTTGTCTCGCTCTGCCCGAACCAAGAAGGAGGAGGAGACTGGGAGACTACTACGTGCGGTATAAATTGAAGCAATAACATTCACTTGATTCTGCTACTTTCAATTTAACTCCTGTTATCTTAAATCTTATTGAAAATTGAAAAAGGACATCTATCTATATATCCATGATTACCAACTTATAAGTGCTTGCTTAATAGTGTCTCTACCCCGTTTTTTCTGGTAATTAATACTCACGGAAGATCCCGCAAGCGAGTGGCATTGAACGATGTAAAGATCCTTACCTAAAACGAAAAAAAACATTAGTTAATAACAGTTTTTGCACATTTGAATAAGTTGAAGTACTGCAACTTGGAAGGGTTTATTTGAACCCCTTCACAAATTTTGCAAATTTACCCACAAGGCACCCTCTCAAATTAAAGGGAAGCTCGTATTGTTCAGCTGGTCTAGGGCTAACGAAATTTAGGTCTGCCAATTTCGAAATCAGAGCCTGAAGCTGAAGGGGTTCGTAACTATCGTTACGTAGTCTCTAAACAGAACCGAGTTCCGCTTGACACTAGGTCTCTACATGGTTGACGTTACTGTTGAATATGTATGGAATTTACCTTTCGTGGGATATCTAGATAGCTGCTTTCGTTTCAATAAATAAGTGACTTTAGAACTAGATCAATAGCTAAAGTCGGTCGTAACAGATGTAGAATTAAAATGCCTAGGTCGAATCACAAATTTCGAAAAGCACTAAATGGACCCCCCACTTTGAGACACGCCAGAGGGACTGACACGCTCTGTGGAGCATTCGCTTTGGAAATAATGCCCACCATGTGGACTTCTGCGAAAAGGTCTCGTGCCGTGAAAAGACGAAGCAACGCCCTCTTTGTCAAAATCTGTGGCCTAGATCCGGTCCTTTAAAAGCCAGTTTGGAGGCGTAAGAATGTGGCTTTGTGAAAACGTGGAAAAATGCGAACTTAATGATTGGCGTAACACTAGGGCAAGGTTGAGTGATATGTGTCCCAAACCTGGACCACACCAGTGGTCGATTACCATTCAGGAGATCTTTCCTTAGAGTTTAGAATGCGATAATTACATTCAGAAATAAATGATCCATTCTGCTGTTTCAATCCATCTGGTCCCAAATCCAATTTAAAGTCCACCCTGTCGATCATTAATTTCCTACTGGGAAAAGGAAGCTATCTTCAGCAAGTGCAAGGAATTAAAACTCTAGAAAATAAAAGATGCGGAAAACGTGCAGATCAGATCTCTCGTGCTGGGAACCACCGAGAGATCTCTAATCGAGATGAAGAATCGATCGTGTCTGCGATCACGAGTAGAGTCTCCATTCGATCGTCTACTAACGGGTCCCGTGAGAGGTCTTCCAAAAAAAGCACCCGGGAAGAGTAATCCGGTTTTATTTCGGCAACTAAGCAGTAAATATCTACTACTTTTATTTTTTCCTAAAAAAAGCTTCTCAATCAAACTCAAACATCAAACACTTTAACCTTCTGCAATAAAAAAAAATGTAATTGCAATGTCTTCATTGCGAAGTATCAGCGGCAGAATTGATGGGTTTTCAAACGACGCATTTACTCTGTGAAGCTTTATTAGCTACTTAATCTTTATTAATACAGAATGCACACGCTGTGAATTAATAAGCAAGCTCTGAATTTCCAAGATGAGGAAGAGGAACAGAAATACATGATAAAGAGAGAGGAAAAAGAAATCATGCTGGGACGACGAATGGAGCAGTAGGGTGTTCATAATCGGGACAGCTGAGACTAGAGCCCCAGGGACCCCTAAAAATGTACATACACGTACACGCTGTCGTCCATTGTGCACGGTAAATTGTAAAGAGCGCGATGAGAACTTCCTCCGAGCCACTTTTGCTACCGATGCCAGCGCACGCGTCAACGGTCAAGTATTAAAGAACAGAACTCGACTGCACCTTCCTTAAAGCTTTAATCCCACTCATGGTGCAGCCCCATTACCACTTATTGCCCCAGATTCTTTCTTCTCTTTATCCCCGCTGCTTTCGATACCTCCCTTTTTCGCTCAGTCGCGCGATTCAACTCTACTTGTTAGACGTAAGTGGATTATCAGTATGATATACTTAATAGGCAGAAGAGAGAACAGGATGACAAGTGTCACAGGTGGTCATATCCCTTAACTGGATTTGATTCCTTAATCCCTATTTATAAATGATTTTCCTTTTTGAAGACTTCAAGGTTCTCTAACTAATAATTCTTGTACAGGTTCCTGTGCGTTATTTGTGTTACTTATATGGATTAAGTAACAAAACTAGTTTGAAAGTTCCTCTTTGAAAATAAAATCATATACATGACAAATTCAAGAATAAATAAAAATCATTTCTGTCCTAAAATTCATGAATATATTCTCCACGAATTGTGTACGTGGGGGGGGGGATCAAGAGCTTGACTGCTTTCATCCTCTATCGACTCAATGGGGTCTGCGATGACCCCAACAATAGCGTCTCTCGTCTCGCAAGGAAAAAAGAGACGCTGAGAGTGAAACCTAGAAAGAGGACGGTAACGAGTTATAAGTTTCTGTATATACGTCGCTTATTCTCCTGGGAGAGATGAAAAGAGAGAGTCGGTGGTAAAAAAAAAGAATGAAGAAGCGTAACACTCCTCATATTGTCCACCTCGGAAACTTCCAGCTTGACGTTTCCATCCGCTTTTCGCGAAATGTGCGACGCTCTTTCTTATTTTCTCTGCACAACAGAAATACTTAAAGCGATTAAACTACAACACCGTAAAACTCAACCGTCAAACAATAGCAATGACTTTTACTTTTTTCCAATTTTTTGCCAATATTTATATACATGAATAGCGAAAGTAATTGATAAAAAATTGGGGGAATTGAACAAAGCACTTTTATACATTTTCATGTCAATCTGTTACGGGGAAGGATATTGATAATATATAGGTATTAATGCCTGAGGCAATCGCACCAGGTTTCGACTTTCATTCCGACTTATTATTTGAACAGGATTCTGCTCCCTAAATGGTGGCTCCAGCCGCGCGAACACATTGGAACAAATGAAATCCTGTGACTTCACGGGGCTCCACGATTACGACCCTTGCAGGAGTCAGTCTTAACCGCCAATGTCGAATCAGGAACTTGGTCTCATTGTTTGTCAATCGTAAAACCGGGGTCTTCTGTAAAGTAGACTTCTAGTTCGAATATGACATTGGCATTTTGTCAAAACTTCGTCTGCGTTTGAATGAAAGCTGCTTGCGATTTGACAAAAGGACCGATCGCCCGTTATGGAGGTATCATGACTTTAGTGTTTTATTGAACCATTCAAGCTGCAACCATCAAATCAGATTCCGAAAGCTAAAAAACTGGCTTTCATTGAGATTGATAGCATTTCTCGAAACCCAGATAATTCTTCAGGAGTCTTTTTAAAGAACAGGCAATTTACTTCTCATCCAACGAAATTCTTCGTAATCCCCCACCCAAAAAAAATTGATGGATCTAATAAACATCTAATCTTGTGTCTGCATTTCCAAAAATATTGAATTTTAGAAAGGAAATGATTTAAGAGGAAAATTGAACTTTGGGACTTAGTTTGGCCTCTATTCTCAGGAAGTTTTCGAAATTGGGAACTTCCGGAAGCCTCGGGGGTTTCCTTCCTAATTTATGTGTATAAACTCAAACTTGAAAACGATGCTGCGGCTTCGGTTGAATTTCTCGGTCAGATCGCCTTGTCTCGATGGATAAAAGACGCCCTCCCTTTTTCAAACAAGCGCGCGAAGCATAGGGTTGAATTCGACGATGAATTATTCCATTGGGGCGTACATTTTCATTCGGTCTCTGCACTCGTTGTTCCAGTTGAGAAGAGAGAGAGATGTAGATAGAGAACCCTGCTTCTTTTCACGAAAGTTTAATCCCGACGGTAAACTCTTTCGGGCTGAGTGTCAATGTCACCCTGACGAGTTCATTCTCCAGAACTTTGAGGTATCGTAAATTAACATCAGCTCTCTAAAAGAGCTTGTTCCAAGAGCGAGGATTTTTAATAAAAATTCTAAAAAAATATTACTTCTCGTAATATTTTCTTAGTTAGATTCCTAGGTATATTATACCTAGCTAAATTTTTTTTATGACCATTAGATACATTTCTGATGTCTGAATTCCCTCATATTTCACCGAGACTTTTATTAACATTTTTTGTTGTGTTTTTTACGTCTGCTTTGTACATCCCTTTAGAATTTCTGATTTTCCACTCCTTTTGTGCTCCTATTAAAAAGATCGTCGACTTATGAATTCATTGGGAGAGGAATGATTCACGATTTCCAACCGAGCGGAATACCTGGCCTTATAAATTTTTT
Source organism: Synergus umbraculus (assembly GCA_900474325.1). Lineage (NCBI taxonomy): Eukaryota > Metazoa > Arthropoda > Insecta > Hymenoptera > Cynipidae > Synergus > Synergus umbraculus. The sequence continues at coordinate 423,626 of UCOK01019883.1, forward strand.
AATAAGTAAATAGACACGAAAGGAGGAAACGCTCTTACAATTTTTTCTCCTTTCGAATACAAAGAGTCGTCTTTGATCCTGAGGGGCGGAACTGGGTCTGTGAAACGGTTGCTTTGATTCATGGCCTTGCAACCTTGTGTTTGCTTACCGTATTCCAAACGGAAGACAGCTATTGTCCCCCGTTATTCAAGATCAGCATTCGATACCATCACCTTGATTAAAGTCGACAAGGCAGGTTTAATCCAATTACGCCACCTGGATCGCTATTATAATCCTGCAGATCTTCCGTGAGATAAGGGTCGCTCAAAAAGGGTAAAGTTCTTTGAAAGTTTTGATAGGTTATGAATCCCCTACTTTGCCTCGAGAGAACACCTCGCTTCCTAATTTTCTCGCGCACAATTAGGAAAATTGCGGGGTCATCCGTCCAGTGCGTCAGTTTAAGGCACGTGCCGCGGCCAAGATTGGATTACACACGGATGGACCTTTATTAATCCCGTTAAGATTAGAAACGAGGAGAGAGTGGCTGAAACTAATCAGCTCTAATTGCCCTTCCGGCGACCTGGACAGCCGCGAGAAGATTCAATCCTCGACCCTTTGCCCTTAAACTGTGACTGGGAGTTGATCCAATTGTAATCAATTCTTACGACCAGGACCTACACTAATAAACACTCCATTCTCTCTATTTATTCCTATAATCATGTCTTCAAACTCAATGGAGGAGAGTTCAGTGCCTAACATGTTGTGTGATACAAGACACTTTGTTTAGTTAGCTTTAAAAAGTTTGTTGTACAATATTTTTGTTTATTCTAATTTTTGAAATGCAGAAAATCCTTAAAATCATTGACAATTTTAAATATCTCTTGAAATTTCCTAAAATTACTATAAATCTCTTAAAATCCTTTTGAAATCTTACGAAATGTCTTGTAATACCTTAAAACCCCACAAGAGCCCTACTTTATTACATTTTCTTTCAACATAGTTATCCATAAAGAAAATAGGATCTTCAACCTCCAATAAAAATGCAACTAGTTTTCCTTTCTACCTGAAAGTTTCTGTAAGAGTTGAGAATCGCTGAAGCGATGCTCGTTTTTTGGTCGCCTGGGGCACATCGCTGGTCTTTTTTCCCCATAATCGACGAAATCGTGTTCGCTTTTTTTTCGCTCTCGCGGTGAAGCGTCGGAAGGCAGAAAGGAGGTGTGGAGTGCGAGAAAGCTCCTGTTTGCATATATCGGCCTCACCGCACGTTGCGTCAATTAGCAATGCGTACTCGAAAGTGGTGAGCTGAAGTCCCACGGCAGATAATTAGGCTGGTGGACCGTGTCGGCGCTATGGGAAAAGTAGACAATGGCTGATGAGTGTGGAGCAAAGAGAATATGAGAGCAAAATGGAATACGGTATGAGGGAAGCTTCTTTCTCTCTCTCGTGTCCAGGGGTTGCCTCCATCTGCATTCACGTCCACATCGAGGGTTCATACCCTATGAAACATTCTCACTTTCAGTGTTTCTTGTCCCTTTTTTCATGTCCCCGCTGTCACTCTTTTTCTTTTTTTCTCCTGTTTTTTCTCTCTTCTTTTCTTCAGTCGAACTTTCAACTTCCATCCAAGCGGATGGCTTGAAATCCAATGTATGTCCAAGAGTGTCCAAGTTCGACCCCCTTTCGTCCCGTTCGAGTTTTTGTATGCAAGGATCACGTCGATGAGGGACACCACACAGAAATCCTCAAAAGGCACAAAGGACACCCGCATGCATTAAAGGGTAACCGTTTTCTTCCTCGTGGAAGGTAATTCGAACAACCCTACGGTGTACCGCAAACGGCCACGCGACCCCGGATTTTCCCATTACGATCCCACTTTAATGTTTCATGAGCCGGAGCGACGTCGTTCCACTTGGTTATGTTCTAGGTTAATATTTCCCTCCTTTCACTGGGAAGAGAGCACCCCCTTCTTATGGTAACTTGCTACATCCCTTTGCGAATGAATAACCCTAATTAATTACCAGCGTCGCTATGTAAAAACATATTTTACAAAAATAACTTCATATTTTTGTGACATGTTTCCTTCCCAAGAAAGATTACAAATGGCAACTGAGACGGCAATTTCGAAAGGACTTAGATTGGTAATCATAGTCTGATCGCTTTTTCTATTGTGGAAGGAAATATATATATATATATATACTAGTCATCAGATATAATATCGTTGAGCAAATATCTTTCAATTAGGAGAGCTGTGTCATTATGCTGTTCTTCTATACCTTATTATCTTCAATCAGCAAGCAAAACTGTCATTGTTAGATACGCATTTCTCACTAGTTCATGTTGCAAAAGTATTTATTTATGTTATCCATTTAAAATATCACAAGCTTCTTTTCCTCCAAGCGGACAATCGCTTGACGACTTAAAAGAAAACACCACTTGCCACTCAACTCCATTAAGCCTCTCATTGTAGGATTGAGTAATATCAATTTTCGATTGTACGGAAAGTCGCTGAAGTATAGAAAGTCACATAAGTTCAAGATGGATATAACTTTGAAGCTAATACGTGGTTCCACCCGCAAGAACGTCTGGGAATACTAAATTTCCACTCCAGCGCCATTATTAGCATACGAGTATTTTAGAATGAGTTATGAAGCGCTGCGCTTATCCTAAATGTAAGGTCTCTTCTTATACGTCAGGTGTATCCCTCGGGAGCAGCGCATTATGTTCGCTTGCATACTTGATGCCACACCGTCGGCAAATCTCACATCCTGTCGAGAAGAGACGTTCTCGTGACGTCATAAAATTTCTGACATCTCTGAGAATGAATTTTGTTGCAGGACAGAGTTGAATGAATATATGGAGCGGATAAGAGTATATTTTATTGTCCTATCGTAGCCTCCCTTTTTCATCCTTGAGCCTCGATCTGCATAGTCGATCCTTATGAATACGACCTCGACTTATGTTTTATGATGCAATCTAGTGCCTAAATTGACGAATTTATTTGTCTGGGACTTGACGGCAAGAACCAAATTATTTAATAATCGTGCGTTTAAGACAATGAAGACGGTAACGCCTTATGGTGAGCCTTATGGTGAGCCTTATGGAATATGTAGAATTGTAGAGGACATTTTTTATCAAATATGTGAGGAATATTTCAAAAAGGTAGTACGATTTCCGGGATATTCTGGATATTCTGAATTCTCGCTTTCGGGAAGAAGGAACAGGAAGTCGTCCTGAGGATCGAACAAGTGGTAAACTGTGTATATAAGGTATCTGAAGGCGCAGACGACGATATCGTTGTATGTAGGTAAGCCATTCAAATTTATGATCGGTTTAACGCCATTGAATCAATTCGTAGCAAAGCGAGCATTAAAACCAACGCGAGCTTCGAGTACCGCGGCCAGTACCATTATTCGAAATGAAGCTGACAAATAATTCGCCACCGCAGAGGGAAGCTAATCTTGAATTGAGGATTAATTAATTGAGAAATCCATCTCCAAACACATCATTTTGGCTGTCAAGCAGGAGTATTAAACAGACATTAAACAAACATTAAACAGGCATTAAGAGTATCTTCAGATGCTCATTTTTCAAAATGAATATCCTTTAAATCGATTTTAATAAGTTGTATCTTCTGAGATGTTAGTCAATTTAAAAATTTGATGCGAGATCTGAAGAGAATCAACGATGAAAAAGAAAATTATGATGGCATGATCGCAGGTATCTTCAAGTTATAAAGTCCGGTCAACCTCGCCGTGTGTCAGACAAACCAATTTCACGGAATCGGTTCTAACTATGTGAAATCCGGTCGTGTCGGATTCCTAGAGAAATTTATTAGAATTCGCTTGATCGTCGAGAGTGAGGCAGGCAGGCAGGCTTTATTATTTTTTATGGGATATCGTGCCACGTCAGGACTAAACGGCCAGTCCGCTGCTTTTTCTCCGCGTTGGCCGCGAAATCGGTCCGTAAATCACGGTGTACCAGCAGTATGCGTCACTTCCGCCGAGCAAGGCATAACGGGCAATTAACGCCAATCCTATAATTCTTCACAGTAGCAGGCTCGTTATTTTGACCCAGGTTTTTTACGAAACTCGAGTAGAGGGCGCACGTCGAGAAAACAGGATGTTTTCCCTCTTCCCTCTTCCCCTTTACCCTTTTTTAGTGACCAAAACACATAGACTTAAACGAAGCAGCGGGTGTCCATTGCGGGTTGCGATTTACCAGCTGGTGCAGACAAATTTAAAGGTCGGGGGTCCTGCACCTGATGGGACATCTATCTGCCTCGACGAGATGGAAGGTGCAGAAACTGCTTTCGAATCGTCACACGAAGAGCGTTTGCGACAGAGATAATGGCTTTCCAATTATTCTGCGAGAGTGTAGTGTTGACAGAAAAAAAGATCGACATATTCTTTAAAAGCCTTTGTGTGGTCTTTTAGGGAAACTGAAAAGGAAACTAAGAAAAAATACTGTGCAGCGTGTACCGTATACAAAAAAGATGGAAAAGTATAACCGGTTTGAGAATCGTTCAAATTTTTTACACTTCTAAGTTCGAAGGTTCAGTTTGGTTCATTTGGAACCTTTGCAAAGCCGAAAAGAAGAAAAGAATATCGGAGAAAGTTACGACATTGTATTCTCTTAAACAACTTTCAAATTCTGGAATTGTGTATTCTGTAGAAAATCTTGATTTATGTTGGGACAAGTATTTTCGTTAATAAATAACATGTCATGCAAAGTGGACTATTTATTAATTGAATCGATCCGACAGGTTTATTTAATTTGCATCGGAACGAGTTTGAAATAGATAGGTATAATACATATATCTATACTGACAACTTTTTTGAATAATGTTAAAAATCAATTTTGGTTGATTATACCGAGAGAAATGCATCTGATTGTAAACTAATGACATGCGAAGCTTCGTTTTTTAAGAAAAAAATCGCGAGAGAATTCATCATTTTAAAAACTATCATGAGAGTACCACATCCCCGTTTATCTTCTGCGCCATGTGGGACATCAGGGTCGCTTTATTGCACGAGTGTTAATTATGCAAATGAATAATTAGCATTTCGATTATTTTACCAGGGTGATGTGCACATACGATATATGTATTCATCGACCACAGTGTCGTATCATTTGGATATTATTAATTGCCATGTCATGCGACTATGGCCACGAGACTTAATATTCGCGATTATAACTTATGTGTATGGGTAAACACTATATACTAAAGTTATACACATAACTTATGCAACTTTTATAAGAACTCGATGATGATGCGCAAGCCTGTCATCACTGAATTTAACGAAAGTTTCACAGGATGCTTAATACATTCGAGAAATCGACTCTAGGAGAATTATTTATCCTTTTTACGCTTCTTCCGCGTATCTCGCGCAAAGCTTATTAGCTTGCTTCAGAGAGGCTTATAACTTATCTCATATTCCATGTGCAAGAGTTGCCGACATGGCTTGTTACAAAGTCCTTAAGAAGACTCGTAAATTTTGAAATTAATGCCGGCAGCGAGGAGCGATGATTCGTTTGAAGCGTCGCATGTGCTTGCGGACGTTTCTGGAAATTTATAAGTCAATTCGGCTGACGTTCGTATAGCATGTTGGATATTTCTTGTGCGCGTGATCGCACAGGTAGAAATGCAATATTGGACGAGGATGTTATAAATATTTATTTCAATCGAGAAACCCCCTGTGGGATGCGCATTTTTGAAGAGGAAAAGAAACCAAGCGCCACTTATTCTTAATTAGGAGTCTTTTCATCGCAGAGTTTACGGGTGATAATTACGCGTGAATTCCTCCTTTCAGAGATGATAACACTGGTTGTAATTAAATAATCCGTTAAGCGGCTGGGTTTTTATATGTCAAACATCATTCTGTAATTAAGGGCTTTCGTGCAGGTGTTTTCACAAGTCTGAAATTTGTTTTACAGTTTTTTAAGATTTCGTTGTCTGACTTTTCACCAGAAAGAATAAATTATAGTTTCAGTAATTTTTAAGCAACAAAAATTATTCCCGACTAGTTGTTTTATTACACAAGCAGATGAAAAATGTAAATTGATGATTTTTAAAACACAGGATCATGTTCAATTAAATGTTGAAGATATTTCAATAAATGTAAATACCTTCAAAATATCAGAGTCGATGATAATTAAATACTGATCGTAAAACTCAAGTGTAACAAGCGTTATTCCATTAAAACACAATTTAATTAAGCACATTATAACAAATTGCATTTATGTGCAATATTTCCTAATTAATTAATTTCCAAGTCTGATTAATTAAATCGTAAAATTAAATATTATGGTACGTGAAATATAGCTTTCAGTGAAAAGTTACGTAATTAAAATACTTTTGCAATATTTTTCGGAACCTATAATGTTTTAAATTTTGGAAAATAAATTTTTAACGATTTCAAGAGTGAATAATTAAACAAAATAAATTTCATTATAGAATTTCTAATCTGTTAAATCTCTTGAAATCTTTTGTAACACCATGTAATCTCTTTATAATACTTCTATACACTCTTGTGGATTCACCTGAAATCCCTTCAATTTTTGAATTTCCTTATAGCCTTTGAAATACTTTCAAATCATTAAAAATCACTTTAATAATATTAAATTTCTAAATTTTGAATATTTAAAAGTGAAGTTATTTATTATTGAACATTTTCAATATGTAGTTTTAACTTTTAATCGAACATCATTCTTTGTATGACCATTTTCAATTGAAATTTATTATACACAACATCTTACCCGCGCAAGTCATTTAAAAAAAATAATTTTTCTCCCGCCGTTCAAGAAATTTTTGAAAGCTTGAAGAATTCCTTGAGAAATGAAACAAATCTAGAGGCGAGTGTTTGAAGAAAAGCTGATTTCGCTGGTTATCCTGATATACGGGGCAGGAAGTTAATGGAGCCTTTCAGTAGTGCATTTCTTCACCCTCGACTGTCATTCTTTTGCAGGGTAAGAATCCTGATCCCCAACTTTTGTCGAATTCAGGGCGTAACCAGTACGAGAATCGAGATTAAAACCTTCTTCCCCCAAATCGCATCAGATGAAGAATCCACGATTCGAGAAAGTCCCTTTGGAGATTAGCGCGCCTTTGCTGAGGAACGCGACTGTTAACGGCTAGGCTTGGCTTTATTGCACTCGACCCTACTAGAAAATTGCCGAGTCTCGCGAGTGATCCCCCCGCTAATCGACGGGGTGATTTCTGCGGTGATGGTATTTTGGACAATTTTGCCGAGAGGAAATTAATTTCATTTGTCCCCCCAAAGACACGCGACGGCGCGGCGCCGCGAGAGGGTACGTTTCACTAATCCGACTCACTCGATTCCAAAGAAGCGAGAACTTCTCCAGGCTTATTGGGATTAATCGTTGCGACCTGACTCGCAAAGTGAAAAGCTCTCGAATTTCCACCTGGTCTTAGATTTTACTTCTAGGGTCTATTTGACTCATCTGAAAGAGTGCCTGGAAGTTGAAAACTCGATCAGAGTCGCTGATCGTTGGTCATTTTACACTGACATTGAGTTATGGATTATACCGTGGATAAAACGTCCGGTTCAAAGTCAGTGGAAAAATATTTTTACCAGTGATGTATCGGCGCGACCATCCATTAAGTTTCGCTTTGTCAATTTATCCGACGATTTGTCGCCTATTTTATGCTACTTTCGACAAGTCGATCTATTTTGCCTTTATTGAACTTTTATATCCATTTTTATTTTCCAATTTTCCTAAGGTATTAGCTTTTATTCTCTCTTTTTGAATTTTTCTTTGTCAGATTAAGGTAGCGATTTATTTGGTTTGGGTGACTCAGACATGATGGATGGAAGTCGGAACCATTTTTGATGGAAGTTTAAAATGTATAGGGAATTGCAAGTCTACTTTAAGAATGCTCATAATTTTTTTCAATCAAATCTTTTAGTGTACTTTATTGTAAAAATTAGTTTATTAATTTTCTGGTAACAAGAACAGTTTAATTATTGACACCGTGTTCACTTGTAGCTCATACACAGTGGGAAGTTTAAATTCCGAAACTGAAATCTGATTTTAATTTTGCTGCCATTATTTATTGCAAAAGGAGCATAGCTTGAGTTTTTACGGCACTATTTGACTAGAGTGAATAATTTTTCTGTTGAAAGAAACAACTTATCAATATTGTTTGAAAAGCCATCAGTGTTGACATTTTCTCTTATCATGTGTTGCATCCTGTCTAGAAATTCTTTTTCTACACGAAAACTTGCCCCGAATATAAAATACAAACCGCTCTGTATTCAAGGAAATTCTAAAGGTAATTTTCTGTAGAAAGTATTTTGATATATAAATTGAAATAATTCCAAAAAAATTTTTTAGTATGTTGTAACAAAATTTTTCCTATTTGTTAAGTCAGTAAATCGGCTTTTCATTTGAAATTTCGCACAAAGAATATGTCGAAATGTTAAACATTGATAGAACTTCACCTTTTTTGGCACTCGATCCGTGAACCACTGATGACTGTAAAACATACACACTAAAGATCACCAAATGACAGACCAAGAGATAATTTTCTCCAGGTTTAATTTTATATTTTTCTTCACTTCAAAGCCGTACAACTCAATCCAGTTGAAATAAAAATATTTTAAAAATTGAATTCAAGCAACACAATGTCACTTTCACAGATATCAAAACCGCGAAGTTCAAAAACACGTGATTCGTGAATTAAAACACGCACCAAAATAGCAGACACTGAATCCTCGGAACTAGGTTCTTGATGACTGGTATTTTCTTTTTTGTAATAAATTTTTTTATCACAACACCTAACACGCGCGAAAGATTCACGCACAGATGAACGAGAAGCGAAGCTTTACAACGCGTTCATAATCTCGCGGCATCGCGATACTAACTGACAGCAGGTCGCAAACTCAAACTATAGTAGCCGCACGCGCCGTTACCAGCGCCAACTAGTGGCAACTTCGTCAACCAATTTCGATTGGACCATGGTTCAAAGCCATTCAAACTAGTACGGTGATCTTCCCTAGCCCCTCAGAATCCTGGTGGACCCGTAAACGAGGAAAAGTAGAAAGGGAAGGGAGCCGGTCGTGTGGCTCTGGAAGCATGGCTGATGGGAATAATGGGGGTGGTTCACGGGTTGCAAAATATGTTGTAGAAATGGGGTAGCCGATGAATGCGGTCGGCCGTGGATTTTATTGATTTTAACCCCCATTTCCCCTTATCCACAGAGTTTCGCGTTAATTATTGTGAAACGACTCCACTAAAGCTAGTAGGTACTACTGAGTGTGAATCCTCCGTGTATAATTGTAGCTAGATCGATTCACCCATGTATGTAGGATTCAGACGTCCTAATTTAGCAGAACATGTTCTGATTCTTGAAAATTTCGTACTTTTATTTATAGAAATCTTAAAAATGTCCTGATTTTTCATAAGAAGATCAATTTTAATTTCTTCAATCAATGGTAGACATTTTTTTAGTAAAGGGGACGAGGACACCCCCAAACTCGGGGTGGCCCCGTTTCCAAAATTTATTAGATCGTGACGAGCCCCTTCGAAGTTTAAAAATTTTCGTATTACATTTTTAAGTTAGAACAACCGGATCATGTAATTTTCTTATTAGGAATGGAAAAGAAAGGATTTGGCTAATTCAGATCCTGAATCAAGTTTCAAATACAGAATACGAGGTGCCAGAAAAGAAAAAGGCAAGCGGAATCGAAAAAAGCAATCAGAAGTTCCATGACCGAGAATTCCCTTTGATCGCGAACTGAAAAGTTCTCGATGGAGCACGTATTATACCGTACGTGCTTGACGTTTAGGAATTAGAAATGACGGCATAGGTAAGTTTCCTCTGAAGGTAAACTCCTTACTTTGTGCACCGTGCACACATGGAGCTTTATTTTAAAAAGCTATTCCTATTGCAATCACTTAATTGCCCATTTAATTTAAAACTACAATTTTCAAATATTAGTGAATCTACTAAAACGCAAGAGACTTGCTCTTTTCTCTCTACACCTTTTCAACCCTAATATTTCTTATTTTTCTCTTTAACCATTTCTTTCATTTCTACTTTTCACTTCGTCTTTCGCACTCATAATTGAAATGCAACATTAACTCCCTTGCAACTCCTTACATCATTTTCTTTTGACTATCTTGGCAAAGGAAAGGACGCCTCGTCTGATTGTTCATTAAAAGACTTGAAAATAAAAATGAAGCTTTATCCAGTATTTCCCGTGAAGTTTGCCTGGCATCTCTTTGAAGGTTTAACGAATCTTCTATTTCGCTCATTGCAAGACAGAGACTTTTTGTGAGCGTTGACCCGGGAACTTACAGGGCTTCCACGCGTTGGTATCAGGTTCGCGTATAAGTTACCACATCGAGAGCGTGTAGCTATAATACGTGAACTGAACGCGTTCCCTGGCCCTTCTGCATATTTTTTTGCTCTTAATTAAGTTGTCTTTCGGACTGCAAAAAGGTCTTATATATTAAAGGGAAGGAAAATGGCTATAGAAGTTATGCATGCCCCTCTCGCGACAGTGCAATTACATTAAAGTGCCCGGCTGCCCACCATTTCAAGACTTTTGGTAGCAATGCGACAAGTCACCCAAAAGTTAATTAGCGGAGTTGAGTATACATCAATTTAGGTTCGAATTTAGATATATAGAAAAATTTAGGAACACTCATCTGATCCACTGATACCACCCCATGTTTCTAAACTTTGAAGACATTCTTTCACGAAAAATGGTAGTAGATCATTAATATTGTTGGTTCGAAGTTTAAGAAAAGTGCAGTAAAGCTTCCATAGTGAGAGGAAGTTTCGTCAGAAGTCGAAGTTCGAAATCGTATGGTTCATTTTGTTATTTTTGTAGGTTTTGGAGATATGCTCGATGCCGTCGTCTGCGAATGTATGGCGGAAATAAAACTGCCTTTCCTTCCGAAGTAACCGTAACGCTTTTAGTTCTTTATGACTGTCGTAAATCCAGAGTCCTTGAAGGAGAAGGCCAGAGTCCTTTCTTGGTAGGTGGCATCCCACTTGAGGTACCGGAAGACGATTACGTCAACATGGAACTGTTTCCCCGACTCGTGCCATGTCGCGTGCGACAATGACCTACTTTAGACTGTCCTGAGGTTCTTAGTAGCAAATCACTTTCAGCTTTCTGAAATTATGTTTGTATTTGGAGTAAAGTCCCATCGTTGGATGATTTAGCTATCATTCAGGAAATCACAGAAATTACAAGAATTCAGACTCTATCGGATAATTAATGATGATAATGTTTATAACTAAAGGTTATAAACAATAAAAAATTATAAAGCCATATGTTTTCCTTTGCTATCTAAAAAAAGTTACTTATTCCCCTTCTTTCGACAAATTTTTCGATAAATGTCTACCTTCTAGGTTTCTAAGTTCGATTTTGGGTTCAACATATGTACCTACCACTCGGAGCTTTGAGTCCACTCGAGCTGAAACGCACCTCTAGCCGTTCCGGAGATCTTTATTGGAAAATGGAAATTTACTGTGGCGTAAAATGTAGAGTAGAGTGAAGAGGACTGTAAGGGTCACGAATGTTTTCAAATCGTAGAAAAACGGCTGATTATGCGATTTAAATTAGAGAGTTAGTTCCGGTCAGTAAATTTTCGAATGGAGCAATAAATATTGTTCAACTTTGAACATTCTGACTACAACGTTGGGAAGGTTTTATTGAATTAATGCTTCCGCGTACGAATGACTATTTATAGAGGAATAATTGAATACTTTTACTGCCTCAGAGGTACATTTATTTGAACTTCCGGTATATAAATTAACGTAATGTACTCTTAACAAATTCTAATTATTGTTTTAATATTTGATCTTCTATACTTATATCCCTTTTACAAATATGTATTTAGTTAAATTGCAAATCATTTATTTCTATAATCAACAGAATTTGAAACATTTTTGTTTTTGTCCTTTATTGACGTCTTTGCTAATGAAATTCACTTTATAAAAAGTTGTATACCCAAGCAGCGCTGTCTTCGTTATTATCAATTTCCATCTCGTTACGCAGAAAGCTGCGCTGTTACAGTTGGCGGCTTGCATAAATTGCATGTCTTATGAAGAACGAAACACGAGGACAGAATTCAAAGACTGAGAGGAGTCAGTTTTCATTTTCTGGAGAAACGCCGCTTGACATGAAAGTTTTACTTCCCAAACGAAAAGAAAATAATATACATTTATAAATCTTTAAGCATCTATTATTATCTATCATAACTAATATTTTACAATATTTTTTAGTTTATGCAGACAATATATATGGACATTACTTTTTTTTAATGTTGAAAATAGAACGCGCGTGACACACGTCTGGAGTGAAGCCAGCAAAAAGTTGGTCAACGTTGTCTGGTTGGTGACAATTTGTGTCAAACGGTTAATTCTCTTAGTAATGAGTTTTTTTCACAATCGTAATAATGTATTTTTTAAAAATTAATTACTCAAAGCTGCCATAAATTTTAATGAGCTATTTTCAGCATTTGAAATTCAAGAGGATTTTATCTAAAAGCAAAACTTCCTTTAGCATAATACGAAAAAGCTTTTATTCCGAGTAAAATATTTTATTCAGAGTAAAATATTTATCTGTCCAAATATACAAATGGATCTTTTTATACTTGTCAAGACAATCTTTCGTATATGCCTCATTCATTATATGCTTGTAAAGAGATTGAAGTACTCTTTGCTTTCATGCATATAAAGAGTTTTACATTGGCGAAGCTTTTGTTATTTTATTCTCTTATTCATGGACTGGTTAGAGTCCTGTTTGATCGAGTAATGAGTCGTCTTGATCTTGTTTCTTTTGTTAAGCGAAAGTTCATTGTCCAAATGACCGCATAAGATCTTAATGACAAGAGTACATCGTTTGCTTTTACATTTTTTTAGCACAAGAAAGTGCTAATTTATATCGTCTACATTTATATTTTCTTTTGGACATCAATACTTGCTTCATTATTAGCTTTATTCTTCTTTGTTCTTCTTCTTTATTCTTCTTCTTCTATATACCATTAATCTTCTTTCTCCTTTCGTTCCCGTGGCACAAACTCAAATTTCAACAACGCATTTTGAGCAACAGGAACAAATTCAAGGCCGTGAAGCAACCCTCCATTTTACAAATCGCAGTCCCACGGACAATGAGAATTGTGCAACAATGATCGCGAATATTTTCGAAGAAGAGGACCATGTCGGAAAAGCGGCATGTCTATCCACGCACGTGTGCGCGTGCCAATCCATTATCCGAATTGGCTTATTGAAATTTCTTTGGGTGACAGGCAATGGATGGAGATTCATTCATTTGGCCACACTTGCACGTATGGGACGTACGTAAAGCACGTGATGGTACGTTGTACCCCAAGTACGGAGAAGGGTGCGACTATCTGTTATTTAATTTCCTAACGCATCCGAACTGCTCGTCTCTTCTGCGCGTCCAAAACATTCTAGAGCTAGTCTTCTTGTTCCCTCTCCAACGCAGACTTTTTGCTGTTGCAATGTTCGAACCTTCCAAGTCTGTGAAAAATTGACTTTTGTAATGTCGAAAACTTTGACTTCATTTTTCAAATTAGATTTACTGCGACTAATTTACACAAAATTATAAAATAAAAATATAAAAAGATAGAGAGGTAAAAAGATCATCACGGATTGGATTGAAATATTTTTTATTTTGTGATGCTATGTCTCTATTTTTTGATGATATATCTCATACCGAATTATTCCGGAGCCGGACACCTGGGAATTTTCTTTCAAAGTAAGAAGTTCACATTGTGGGTCCCAGCACGTTCGCTGGAAGTGCATGGAATCATTTGTTTGTTTGGTGCTAACCAGCGCAAACTTTTGCAAGTGCTCAAACACACACGAGCCAAATTCAGAGTACCGAAACCGAGAAATGCTCGGTATGCAGAAGTTGTCCTTCTCTTCCTCTTGCCATGCCCCTTCCCCTTCTGTTTCTTCTGCGGTATCAAAATCCCGAGCTCTATGTATATCCAATGCTCATAAATAATACCACTCTGTCTGTATATATGCCCCTGATGGATCCAGAATGCCGCTTGGGAAACCAAACCGCAGAATCGGACCCCTTGAATTCTTCCCTTTTGTTTATGCCGCGCAACGTCAAATTTAATGCAACGCCTGCCCAGGAGTAATGGAGATTTGGGGATAGGTACTGGCTTTTCAAAGACGTGGGGACTCCCAAGTTTCAGATATTCAATGAAGCGTGGGTCGAGGATTAAGGTTATTGGTGGCATGATGCTGATGTATTGAAACTAGGGTGGAGAATGCATATTGTTTTTTTGATTATATTCTATATAGTGATTTCAGAACCGGGATTTTATTGGAAATCATGGAACTCTTCACTTATGATATTATCTTTTAATTAAAGATGTAAATCATTATTTCGAGAAACTAGAACAAAGAGCAATTTTATTTTTACCATTACTTATTCTTACGATTGTCAACAATTTCAAGAGAATTTATCGAATTTCTAGGAAGCTTATAAATGATTTAATTTCAATTTTAATTTTTATGCCAAAAACTTTCATAGAATTTTCTGGAGGGTGTAAAAAAAACATCCTAGCTCTCATACGTCATCAGATGAACTGGATGCAAGATTAATAACGTCCAAATTGGAATTCCCACAAGTACAATATCCAGGGCTTAAACACACCCATCATGTATGAAAGCAGCCGGTGTATTTATCGGCAAGCGTGAAGAAACGATCTTGAATTTCTGCTGCTCGAAAACACCCTGAGCAGCCATATTATGGATGTGGGGTGTGCTACGGTTAATTACGAGGGATGATTTTTCACGGAAGAGCGATTCTGCCATAAACACTCTCGCTAAGGTGAAAGGGGGCGTCTCAGAAGAGTTTTCATTGTTCGGTGCTATTGTCTCTCCGTGATTGGACGTGCTGAATACGATATACAATAATAAGAGAGCATGTACAGTGGAATGCGAAATGTGGTGCGACTCCGCAGGAACTAAATATCCAAGAAGGGTGGTTTTTTGCCCTCTCTCAGGATTCTCGGTTCTCTTTTGATTTTCTCACTTCCTTCCTTGCGACTCCTGGAGCTTCTTGGCTTTTTCCACGCTTCTCAATTCTCCATACTTCGCCGGGTGTAACGAGAAGCTATCTTTGCTCTCGCTGAAAAAGCTCTAGAGAGAACCGTTAAAATAACAGGGGATGACAAACGGTGGGGGAATAGATTTACCCTCAACCACCCCTGTCTTCACCTTCTGTCAGTTTACCAGACTGGACTTCCGCCACTCCACAGTTAGAGTCCAGTCTGGCAATCTACCAAGAGACTCTGCGAGATAAGCAGATGTTTCGTTATAAAGAGTTTCGAATTGGAGAGAAGGCTGGAAAATTGAAAGGGAATTGACGTTTTTGGCGATATTGTCAGATAGTCAGTTATGTTTTCTTCATTTACTTGGCTGGTTTTTATTGAGTTTACGATTGTGACACGACGAAATGAATTAAACTATTCTAAAAATAACTTCACGTTTATTTTAGCAACGTAAATGGAAAAGCTTTTAATAAAATGAGGAATGCAGAAGAGAGAATTGAAATTCCGAAATGCAAACGCTTCACCTTTGTTTTCTTAAGTTTTCTGAGAGATTTAAATCACGGAAATACGGAGGCGGCAACGGAAGTCGGCCACGAGGAAAACCGGATTCCATTTTAGATGCTTTTGTAAATAAACGTATGCAAGCAGCACGTAGAGCACGTGGCGGCGCTTCGAGGCGTTGCGTTGTCCGATATTTCACTTCTTTTTTTTTGTTGACTCCATACCACAAGGCTCCTTTTGCATAAAGGTCGCCGCATCTATGCGCTCGCTTCTTCCTTCGCCGGAAGACCTTTCGATCTGTCAACGACTAACGAGAAGTCCCGCCCTTCTCATTTTACCATCACGTATGCAGCTTAGCTAAACAGTGCTAAGCGCGACCACTTTTTCAGGTCAAAGTTGAGTTATGACGCCGGTCGTAACCGTCTTAACGAACTAGAAAGGAGCGAAAATATGTTGCACGAGTGTATCTCAACATTTTAGTTAAGTGACATGTGAAATTGGGTGCAAGCTTTTATGCATTCGCAAAAAAATCGCTTCATCTTCAGAGAAAATAAACTCTGTACTAAAAAGAGTTTAAGATGTAAGAATTTTCTGGGAATTATAAATAATTCGAATTTTGTACTCTAATAGAAATGCGCTTTCTACTTATGTACTTTTTTAATATCATATATTGGATCATTTCAACTAATTAATATATAATTAAATAATTAATAGCTACTTCGAATAAAATGATCTTGTTAATTTGAGGGACTTGAGTAACTTCAGATGAATTAATTTTTAACCCCTCGGCCGTAATTTAAATTGCTCAATCTATAAAGTTAACGTCCTTGGACCCCATTTTGCCTTTCGTCAACTGCGATCGTCTCGATCAGTTAACCTCCCAGTGTCTTATCAGCTTCCTTTCGTCGTCCCAGGGACAATTCCGGTATCGGATTCGTGCAAACTAGCCTGTAGGGTTGGGGTTCGAGAGAAGGACCAGCCAGAAAAAAAAGTTCAAGTGAAGGGATGGGAGAGAGGTTTTCTTGTTTTCTCTTTCCATCGAGCTGCAGCTAGACTCTATAGCACATTCTACGTATAGTAATGTAACTATACACACACACATATATATATATACAACACAAGGTGACCGGAAAGGGAGTCAGGTTCGAAACATCCCATTCCTTTTTCTCTTTTTTTAACGTCTCACAGTTCCACACTGCATGTGCACCAGCTCTCACATGTAGGTACTAATGTACTTACATCTACAGACAAGATATACGTGTAGTTTACACACATGCATAATATATATGCGTGTGTACTATATATGCAGCTTTGAACGTGGCCATCGTTACGCCTTGCCCCAAATTAGTTGCAGACATTCATTTATAATGTCGCCCTGGTCGGTACCTTGGCTCGCACAATGCTATTATCCGTTAAGGGGCAACCTCCCTCCGCGAGGATATGGAGGAAAGCACCAAGAACAATTCGAAATACCAGAACGAAGACGACGCATATTGGCCGTGAAAATTGCAACGCTTAGTAGGCTTTTAGTCTTTTTAATCTTGACCCTTCGAGGTGGTCCCATTATATGTTTCGGCATGAGTAACGATTCTCTCGCCCTCTGATTCATACATTCGTCTCGAGCTAGTTGGCTCGACTGTGGCACAATCCTAGCACATAAATGCACAACGGCAAAGTTTCTCGGAAGTGCAGATTAGAGTCGTGAGACCGACATGAGGGGTTCCTCTTTCCTCAGAAAGACACGTGTTTGTATGTCTCTTTACACGATTGTTTTAGTTGGGTCTAAACCTGCTTAACACAAACGGTGTCAGGTCTTTGAAAGTGAAATGGGCTTTCGTTGAAAGTTTAGGTTTAGGAGAAAGATACTAAAGTCAAGTTAGAGTTTCTGTCAAATTGTGGAGGAATGCAGTTTTCTTTCATATATGTTTGGGGATTTTTAATAATTTTTTTGTGTGTTTGTTAATTTTTTGGGTGATCCTTATAGAGACTTAGGTGGTTGTAACTGTTTTGGAGTTCTTCTGACACCAAATGGAACTATTTAGTGCTTTTTACAAAAAAAAATATAATTTTTCGTTCTCGTGAACATTTTAAACTTCAGTTCAATTCTTAGAGCTCTAAAATGCACTTTTCTTATTTTTTTTGCGTTCCATGAAGTCAAGTGTAGAAAGGAATCTGTTGAAAAATGTTGGGCACTGTCCAATGTCCATCAGTTACGCTGGTCAATCTTCCAGATTTTGTCGAGCATCCTTGGAACGTCAAGCTGGAATTTAAACGCATACCAACGGAGACGTGTACACTTTGGCTCGTTGATAAATTTCATCTTGGCCTCGCAAGAGGGACTGTGCAAAAAGTCTACTTGAGCATGAGCGCTGATCCCTTTTGTGCCAATAAGAAATATCTATTCGAACTTCGAAACCCTTACCGCTCCGAGGATCCTCTGAAACTTTCTGAATTCCTATGGCATATTTAAAAAGAATCGTTAGTACACCCACAGCGGAAATATTTACGACACTGCAGGTCTTCATCATCTGGAAATCCCGAGGTTTTTCGCGGACTTCGAAACTTGGAGAAGAAATGTGAAAGCTGTTCTTCGCATTCCATTCGCTCCTTCTCTCAATAAAGAGAAAGAGAGAGATTCAATTTACAAGCACAAAGGGCAAAAAGGATGGAGAATAAAGAAGAAAGGGATGGCGAGGAATAAGCCACGCTTCGAGCCGAGGGGGTGTCGCGACGCTGGGGTGAGCGCAAGAGAGTTACGAGGCTCAGGTGCACGCCGGTATATTATTAAAAACAGGAAACCTCATCATTTTCACCGGGTGCTCATAAAGATATTAAATGGAAACATTATATTACACGGGTCTTGCGTAGAGCACAACGCGCACATCTTCGTTCCTGTTTCCAGTCATGTTCCATCACGACACCAGAGTACTTTCAAGCCTTCGATTCGAAAGTCTTCTTCTTGTGTGAATCTTGAACAGTTTTTCACCTCTGAATCCTTCTCTTTGTAAGAGTATAAAATATCCCGAGTAAAAAAGAGTCCTAAGGAGTTTTGGTATTTCTGTTCTATTTATTTTTGACTAGTTCTTATGTCCTTATTTTTGAGAACTTTCTTGGATATGTGACTAACTTTATTTACTTTGTTTCAGATCATGTTGGGATCTCAATGGCACCTTCTTTTATTCGGGTAAGTACTCTACAAAAAAATATTCGAATGTATAAAAATGCACAAAGTTTTATGTATTAACTTGTAATAATTTGACCGCTATTGTTTTAAATAGTTGCTTCTTTTATAAGGTAAAAAATTTTTAAATGAAATGAGGAAGACATTTTCTCTATACTATTCTCTTTGTTTCTCTTCTTCCGGTAGTAATAGCGACTCTCTGTTTGCGTAAATGTGTGGGTAGAGTACCTGTGGATTCCATGAGTTTAACTCTGTATTTCGTTTTCGTGTCACAAAGAGGTGCAACGCTCGGAAAGTTGGCAAGCACTAACAAGCGAGAACAGGTGCCAAAGGAGACTGACCTTTTAGTACCTTTCACATTCTACTAAGACACGTTGGAAAGGTTATGATCTCGCTTGACGCGTGACTCAGGAAGTCCATAAAAAAAGTTGTCACCTCTATACTTCCAAAATTTAGGGCATGGTACCATTTCGTAATTTCTCAGACTGCTTACCTTACAGCTTTTGTTTCCGCTTTAGGGATATGTATATATATTACGTGACTTTGAGTCCCGGAAATAACAGGAATTTCTTTCTACCTGAGAAATTCCGTACCTTGAGAAATTTTAACTTTAAATTCAAACCCATTATGCATATTTAATTTATATTTCTGTTTACGCAAAAATCTATAAAGAAACGCGGGTATATATTGAAGTTACTAAAATAAAAAATCATGAGAGAAGATTATAAAAGCAGCATATAAAGTTTCAGTTTTATATTTTTGAGCATTTTTTAAGAAACATCCAAACTAAATGGATTTTACAATATAAATGGCTTGCAAGCAACTTTTAAACACGAATTTCACGAATAAAAGTAATAAACTGATTCATGCTTATCTTGTAATCAACCTGTCGGAATGATACTAAGCACGGTTCTCAATTCCGGTCAATACGATCGGATTGCGGTCTGACAAACTGGAATCCATGTACGGACGTTTGGGTGCTTGTAATTTCTGGATATGAAAAATAAATCCGATTCCAAGCAGCAGACCAGCTGCGTCGGCATATATGTACACTGCACGTAGCCCATTTCAACTTTTGCGGTATGCAACTCGCTCGATACGTGGTATTCGTTTTGGTGTAAATGTGAAAGCAACATAATGTACCTGGACATTGCTCGTTAAAGCTCGGAAAACTTTGCTTTTATAGCAGATTTACGATTATAGAAACACCTATGAATTCAGATGTTCCATAATTCGCGTTATAAAATGAATAATACCCCTCATTCTGACCCTCTAATGTAAATTTGAGTAAATCCGGCTTAACTCTAATCCTTTTTGCAACATCCGCAGCTCTAAAATTTAACATGGGAAGTAACTTTCATAAATACTTAAGACCTAAAACCTCAATCTCGCCCTGCAAATGTTAATAATTTCCAAGTATCGGAAGAGCAGAATAGTCTGGGTATTTTGAAACAAAGCCCCGCTTGTAATCCACAAAGAGCGCTCTTTCCAATTACCTGTTCTTCAGCGAAAGGAGTCGTTTAGTTTATTTTAGAGTTTACTCTAAAGGATGTGCTTTTTCGCTATAAGCCAGGACCTCAGGTGGCATGTCAGTCAGGATGGACATTACCAGCGTTCCTCCTACATCCTTCCCATAATAAAACGTTGACTTGAATCTTGAATCTGTTTTAGAGGGGAGGAAATGGCTAAGAGAAAATCTTGAGCATTCGACGATCGTGGCACAATCATTGAAGTGCAGTGCGTACAAATATATACTTCTTATCTCACGTGTGGTAAATACTCTCAGAGTGTCAATATTGAAATAGCTTATCGTAAAAATGTGCTGGCATATCCCTGCCATTATGAAATGTCCGAGAACTTTTCTTGAATCATCGGCTTTGTTATAAGAAAGAAATGATTGATAAATGGATTTTACGAGTCTTTAATAATGATTTATACTTATCTATATACCTTCTACTTTTCAAGCAAGTGATAATAGTAATTTACAGCAGTCTTGATAATGCGGTCACTTAAAAATTTGTTTACCAGTATTGGGTCCAAGTTCTAATCACAAATCTCAATCTCTTCAATTTACTTAACAAATATAACAAATATCAGATAAGTTCATTTTATAAAAAATGAGGACACTGTACGCCAATGCTATTGAGTTGTTTACAAATTAACCACTGCTGAATTCAAATTTACACCTGCTTCTTCGTTCTTTTTCACGAATTCAACATACTGTCGAATTCCTCGAATTCTTTTGTATTTTGGTATACGTCCAAATTGTTAGTGATTGCTCGCATTTTATCTTCAGATCTGATAATTTCAATAATAGAAATTACATCATTGCGTGCAAAGATCGACGTTCCTTCTAGTCCCTCGAGTGGTATAAAAGTCAAGCTTGCGCAGCAAGTATACTTAATAATTCAGAGGGCCGGTTTCTCCTTAGAGAAGAAAGAAAAATATTTCTATTCTCCCTACATTCAAAAACGTCCAGCCATCCCTTTTGAAGGCACTTAGTTTTATTATCGCTCGGCCATCCAATTATCGCAAGCTCGCGTTTGCGATCAATGCGAATCGATAACTTGAAGGAACTGTTTCGAATGGCCGCATAAGGAAGCAAGATTCGATCGATCTATCGGTGCGGTGGGTGGAGGGGGGGGGCAAGAATGGCAAGGTGCGCGTAATAAGGGCCGGTCGCACCCTAAGTGACCTGAATGGCGTAATAATTCGTGGCTTTCGTGACGTTAAGAGCCTGGCCATAGGGCCTAAATACGTAGAAACGAACTCTGCCTCTCACTTTACTCAACCTATACAGTTTTGTCGGCATCAGACCTAAATGACCCCTTACAACCTGATATCGTCCAATTATAGCTCTTTGAAGCCTCACCACTTGCCACTGGCGTGAATCTCTCTGACAATCTCTTTCTCTGTCTCCCTGCCTCTCAAAACTTGTAAGGCGATAATTTTATCGTTGCCCGCAAGATCAGCACCATTCAATATCTAGATTTCCAGAACATTTGCACGAAGAGCTGAGAATGTTAGCCCTAAACTTCTAAAACTGGTTTAGTTTAGGCGTTGAGATATGATGAAGAAAAGGAGAGGCAAACCGGTTTCGAGGATTTGGTCGACGACAGGTGGAGGCGATAAGAATTTTGAAAAGGATGCGTTACGGGAAGTGGTGATGTTATTGTTTTCTTAGCTCACATGTTTGACATCATAAAGTTTTATTTGTACTGCTCTGGTTTTCTTCATTTTCTCGATTCTTATTATTATTTTTTTTGTATTTCGGTGTTTTTATGACTCTTTTTTTTAGTTTCTAATCTTTAAAAAGTTCTTAGAAATTTTCTTCTAATCTCTGGTCCACAATTTGTCAATAGAAGTAAGGTACACAGGTTAAGGAGAATAAAAGAAAATGTAACATTAAAAAACTGTTTGTTTATAGTATATCTTTCTATTGCATTACAAATAGTTTGTAACGACAAATTACTAAGTAAATTAAACAATGTTCTTATCTTTTTCTAAAGGTCGTTAGTAAAACAAAGTTTGCGAACCATTAAGTAATTTTAATCTCTTCGAGTTTTTGCTAGCATAAAACGTCCCACATGATTCATGATACCTATTACACGTGTCTATAGTCACAGGCTATGAATTAATAATTCACAACTCCATAGTACTCGCAGGGGTTGGAACATTGGATATCGAGCTACTGTAAAACACAACATCAGCATTCAAATTCTAGCATCCTCATTCGAATAAATCAAACCAATTTCTTCCGGATCACAATTTTTCCGTGTTTCTCTCTATTTTATGACTTACGAAAGAATATAAAATATACTTTTTGCTTGTTGGTTTAAAGTTCACGTCGGACTACCCAGAAGCTAAAATTGTGTAATAAGACAAACTTTGTCGGCCTCATTTTGTCCCATTCTCCCTAATTCATACATGTATTATATTCCCCAGCTTATAAAAGAACATAAAATACATTCTTTTGGAGGTCGGTTTAAAGATTTAAAATTTAAGGGTTGACTAACCCTAAACTCCTAAAGGCATTTATGTCTCCACTCTTGGTTGTAAATTTCCGCTCTACTGTGTTTGTAAAGCGCATTTGGGTTCCGGCGTTAAATTAGCATGTCGAATATGCATGATGCGTTGATACATACCTGCACCTCTGAGGGTTAAAAAAAAAACATCTAGCACAAAAGAGGTAAAAGAGATCTGCAAAAGAGGGTCGGATGCTAACGCTAGGCGTTTGAAAAGATGAGAAGCGCTCACGCTCCATAGGGCGAGAGAGGATTATGCAGGAGTCACAAACCGGCGTAAACACAGCTTGCGAGCGTTCATTCAGTGAAGCAGGCCGGTTCGAGAATGGGATTAAATCCTGACAGCGAAATTTGAAAAAGCAACTCTTGACAGCTTAATACCGATTTGAATCTAAATCAGCCATTTAGAAAGGCGGAGTTTAACGTGTGTGGAGTTTGAGGAGATATTTCTTTCAGTCAACTATTCCATTTCCGCTGCTTTTTGAGTTCCCAGCCGACAAGTGGAAGTCTCTCGCTCAGTCTCTAACCAGCTCTGAATTTTCTCTTCCTTACTTCCTTTTTCTTTTCCTTTGCCACCAGTGAGCGAATTCAATGGTACGAATGGTATTGTGCGTCCTCGAGGCGATTTTCCATCCATCGTTCATCGTATAAACCCTTTTTATACTATCGAAGCGAGGGAATTTCGAAATAGCTCGAGAAACGTGCATCGGTTCAACGAACCCGAGGCCAATTCGCTTCGATAAAATGCTGTTTATCGGGTACAAATAAGATTATTTTCGATAAAACATTTCAGGCTTTGTCCAAAAGTGGTTGACTGAGAAGCGAGTTCCGAGAATGCTACTCATATATCCACCGACACGTTGGAACAAGATAAGCCTTTCTGCCGGTCACCTCGGCGATAGGACCTTGTGTAATCATTTGTAAGCAAATAAAATATGTTTTTTTTTTAATACATGCATAATTTTAGTTATCTTTTATGTCTATGAAGAGGGGATAGTTCTATTTTTTAATCTTAGGGATTAAAAAGTAGATCTTACTCCCTAGGGACTGAAAAGTATTTTCTCTAAAATTCTCCTCAATCAGGAAGTTTTATTTAATGTATACGAGAGAAATTATTATTAAAATTAGTGCTTTGTCAGAAACAATTAGTCACAATGAAATAAAGTAAAAGCGAAATAGAAATCGTTATCACATCACAAGCAAATGAATTGGAGAACTAATCTTCTAAGCAATTAAAAAAGGGTGAAAATTAATTTTCATTTTTCATACTAAAAATAAATTAATCAACAAAAACCTCGAATGACGCAGTAGAAGGTAAATGTATACCTGAGTTGACCTGACCTGAATACGTTCATCGCGTGGGCTTGCTTGAACTTAGGGTGTCCAAATTATAGGGACTTTCCCATTATTCAATACTCCTTTATTTTTTCTGCTATTGTTACTCATAATCTTATGTAAAGAAAGAAAATATCCATCAGTAATAGTCTTATCTTTTCAAATCATTTTTTTTGAAACATGATATTAAGTATTCATAAAACTTTTTCTATCACGAAGTCTGCGGAAATCTTTTTAGCTTTCTTTATCAGACGGAATACTAGGATCGATTTGAAATAACCACGTGTGCATTTCTCCCTCGAGAAAGTAGCAGTTTAGCATATTCGTTTTAATGTTTCTCCATCTACTTAAAAATCGACCGCAAGTGAATCCTCGCAGATGGTGTACCATTTTGGTTGAAAACAGAGGGAAGGCATCAACGCGAAGCGTTTTGGAGGTCCCGTGAGATTACGAGGGCGAGAGCAAGGATAGGTTATAACCAGGGGAACCGAGGATATATAGAAAATACAGAACTGTCGATCTCCCAGCGGGGTTAAAGCTTGGAGCTTACCGGTGTAAGCTTCTCGCTAGGCTACTGACCATCTCTGGAAGGCTTTTGCCAAATCTCCGCTCCATGGATGCATTTCTCATGTATTCGCCTGGCTCTTCGATGAAATAGCCTTTAATCTTTGGATATAGAAAAACAGTATTAATGTTTTCATACTGCCATTCGTTTTCCAGATTATCATACAATGCGATATAAGGCATATCATGATTATCGGACTGCATATAATAATGCGTGTCATCGTCTTGATCGTGTATCATTAAACAAACGTCAAGTTTCTCAGGGCCTAAAATGTTGTGCAATGTGACACACTTTGTGCAATTCGAATTTCGATTAAATCAATTGGGTTGAGATTTCAATTCATACGTCTAGTTTCTTTACTTATTTTTTTTTGTGTATAAAGGGGAGGGTGAATACAAAAAGAGTTTAGATTGAAATTTAAAAAATTTTAGGCCTATATTTGCATAAATTAGTCAGTAAAAACCCAGGTTGTTAAAATATTCTGGTATTATAATTATCTCATAAATATTTTTTAATTGGGTTACTTAACAGTAACTTGTAAGAAAAACCTGTAAATACTGTCCTTTTCAAGAAATCAAAGGCAACATTTTTCAATGTTTCTTTTTATTTAATTAAGATTTTTTTTCCGGCCCTTGTTATTTCTCCTTCGACATAATTATCTCAAGAAAATATTCTACTTTTGAGTAAAGTAAGTTTGATACCAAGTCTCCGGAACACACTTTAATTATAAGAAGTATTCTAGATGTTCTCAAGTCGCTTTGTAATATTTTTCTCTCTTCTCTGTGTCTGGAAAGTTTGATATTAGCAAATTAAAATAGATGTCTGCATTATACATAGTATATACCAATACTATAAACACAGAAGCAAATTAACTTGGCGAATATCGGGGAAAAGTTACATATTATTATCAGCAAGTGTCCCTCTTCGTTAATTTCTTTTTCTCTCGTATAAGAAATGCCAAAATGCTAAAAAACGAATGCGAACAAGCGGGAAAAAGTAAGGTTTCGAAGTGATGCGAATCCATTTAAAATCTGCCGAGAATCTAATAACTGCTTGGAAATATTGAAGCGGTAAGTCGAGCTGCGCAGATATTCGTTAATTGGGTATCGTCAGGACGAGGCAGAAGATAGATCGGGGTAAAAAATCGGAAATGAGATTTCTTGGAGGGTTCGTCCAGAGAGAGCCAGCAGGGTCGATGCTCGAGGGATCGTTGTGGCGTTGGAGTGGTAGTACTAAAAAATGAGCTACCCTCTATGCGAATCGAGTGGGGGTCGGCGAATGTCGATGAAGGCGCACCTGAGCCCTCGGCTTCCAAGCATGCTAATTTTCGCAAACGGCGCTTGCCTATTGCGAGTGCACTCGCTTATTTTGTGCCGGAAACGCACCGCCGGCACGCGAAATCCGCGGATTTTGCCAAACTAACCACTACCTCGTGTTTTTACTCAGTTTTGTGGCAACAATTTACTTTTTATACGCGATATATTTCGCTCTTGGCTAAATTTCTAAAGTCCACAAGTCTCTATTCACCTGAGTATTCCACGAAAACTTGAGAAGATGTTCATTAATTTATTAATACCTATAGTATTGGTAAATAATAATTAACTTGTTATAAACTGAAGCTTAACTTAAGCTCTCCCCTTTCCAACAAAACTTCCCATTAGAGTATTTTTAAAATCTATTCTTTTAATGATAATTTCCTATTAAAATAAAAATACTATTAGTATTTTTCAAAATTTCAGATCATGTCACTTTAAATCTTTGGTATTCCCTATTGAAATCACAAGGAAAGCTTAAAATGTTATTTTAACCCCTCAAAATGTTTTTTGGTCCCTGGAAAGTTTTTCATAATTCTGTAAATTATTTTGCAACATTTTAAAAATCCATCTAATCCCCTAAAACTTTTTAAAACTTCTTGAAAGCTCTCATGAAATATCTTAAACTTTGGTGTAATCCCTTAAAATCCTTGGAAATCCCTTTAAATCTTTAAAGTTCCGATTGGAGGGAGAGAGAGATTGAAAAAGAAAGTTTTAGTGGTCAGATAATTTATCGATAAAGAACAGAGTTTTAATTCCGTGTATCGAGTGCAATGAAATCGCATTTAGTCGACTTTGAAAGACTCGCCTTCGAGCGAAAGGTTATGCCTCGACTATAAATTCCATTCCTCGGTTAGCGAGCTGGTAGTTGTGGCTGATGCGAGAGTAACAGGGGTGTATATTGCTCTCCTCTTTCCTCCTCTGCGTCTACCCCATCCCTGGCACTCTCTCAGCCCTCCAACGTGTCGTACCCGATATTCCGGGTATTGATAAAATAATGAGTGCATTATTAACCCGGCTTAGCTCCACGTGGGGTGGTTGCGGCGATAATGTAATGTGTGTCGGCATGCGAGGCAATCGCACGCACACTAACACCCTCAAAGTGGTTGTAAACGCGTACAGGTCACGACATTAATTTTTTTTACTATCCAGAAATGCAAATTACATTTTTCAAAAGGTTTGCAATATTTACTTTTTGTAGAAATACATTTCTTTCTCCTGACATGCCTTTAAATGCTTTAAATTTTCTAAAATTTCTGGAAATTTTTCAAAATTTGATGGAATCAAATATTACTTGCCTGAAATGTATTTTTTTTGTATATATATTTGAATATGCAGCGCGCGTATAATATTGCTAGTAGATTATAATTGTGAAGAGCTGTACACTGGAAGATATTCTTGGCTGTAAACCAAGCCTTAGAAAACAAGCGAGGCATACTTAGGGTTGTTATCTAGCTAAAGGTAAGGGTATGCGTGCACGCGTTATATTGATCTTGAGCGCGTGCGTGTTGACGAGTAACTGCACATTCTCTCCCCATTTCGCTATTCCTCTCTCACCTCACGATGGTTCGTTTGCTCGTTGTTCCCTCAGGCCTTAGACATAGGCCTTTAGATTACATTCTATATAATATTCTGCAGTCTATATAGTTTGCTAACTTCGCAAGTCTACACCATGATTAATTTTAGATTTTCGATTTCTCTGCAGGGTGTCTGATCGCGACGATATCTCTCTCGTGACATTAATGCGTCATGAGCTTCCTGGCTCACAGGGGTTTTTAAAAATATTGTATAGATAAGAGCTAACGACCATTATTCTCTGTCAAATGACGTGAGCAGAAAGAATAGGCTTGTTTACCTATCTTTATAACCTTTTTAGGTAATTGGACATCATAACTGTTTTTAATGATTGTTTTTAATTAATCAAGTTTGAAAAGATGAGAATATTGAAAGGATTTTTTGATGGAATTAAAACTGGACACTCATTCAAAATGTTCATTAAAGTAAAAGGAGGTAGAAGAGATGCGCAGGTAGATAGAATTTTTTTCTAATGTTGAACAGGTGTCTACAAAATGGGAAAAGTGATATGCATTTTTTAGATGATATGCAAAGGTGTATATTCTGAGTAGGTTCTTGGATGCTGAGTCGGTGTGAGGCTTAAGATAAGTGAGTAGTAGGTAGCAGGTGTCACGTCGCCACGATGGTACGAGCTGATATGGTCTGTTCCGAAAGACATATTGCCATCATTTACCGGCAGGTAGAGAAAAGCCTTAGTAAGATCAGATGCTCCACAAGAGAGCCGACAGTTGAGAGCCGACTAAATGCAACCTATCGCTTTTTCGAATCGGCTTTGTCAGCGCTCACAATTGAATTCTTCATATCCAAGAACCGCTTGTTGCACGATATAGTCATTCTCAGCATCTTCTTATGGGCCATTCCGATTTTGACTTGCTCGTCACAATCCAGTGACAACCGGGAACTTTTGAATATTTGCTATGGTTTTCATGAATAGCATCTGAATCCTATAGATTTCAATAATTCAAATGACTTTCGATAGGGACGACATGCTTCCAATTTCCATTCAGCGCGAGAAATTGATTGAAACTTGACAAGTTTGGGGAGAAATTATATTGAAATGTGAATATAAGGGAAGTAAAATTTAGAAATGAAAGGAAAACTTGAACTAAGATAATTTGTTACCAATTGAACAACTTCTACAAACATCAACGATTGCCCAAGGCGTCCTTAAGTTTAAGGGATATCCCTGCACAGTTCGCAAATTTTCTTTTTAATGAGCCAAACTTTTCCCGCGCTACTTGCGACGAAATGGAATTCACTTAAAATTCCCAAACTTATTCAGCAGCAGCGGCAAGACCAACTTCACAAATTGTTTCGAACGGAACGCGCACGTGAAATTTAACGACATCCTCGGAACGGTTTGATTAAAAGCCATGATATTACATCGTGACCTTCCGGGTCGCTCGATTAACCTTGAATTAGTCGCGAATTCCAGAAAAGAAATCAGTAACGGTTCCGATAATACCAGGTGATTAAGAAAAAGGATTTTAGATTTAAAACGTAGCTCTATGCAAATTATTAATTAGTCCTTGATGCTCAAATAATAATCAATTCCAATCACTCAACTTAGAAACGATGGTTCGTTAAGCCTTGTACTTAAGATTCACGATCAATAATTGTTTCTCGACTTTTGTACGTATTTGAGTTCCGCCCCATCTCAACGGGTAATTGGGGGTTTTATAAATCAATACGAGGGGTGCGCCGCATAATGGCCGACTTGAAATAATTAAGGAGACGACTTTTCAATTTAACTACGGTATTTTAAAAGATATAATTTCGATGTGCAGCCAACTAATTGAGCGAGGGAACCTGAGGCATTTCTCCTTTATGAAGTACTTCACAATTACTTTAGGCTTCCAGGAAGAAGCTAACTATCTACAACAGTCAATTTTCATACGTACCAATTTGCATCTAGGGATAACCCGTTTCCGAAATTCTAATATTAACACCTGCATCGAGACGAGTGCTTTGCGCAATTACGTCGCTTTAAATTGACTATCAAAGTCCATCGCTTTTTTATCAGCGCTGATCAAATCGAATCAATTCCTTTCCAAGCGTCCAACCACTATTTCGGGAATCTATATAGGAATTGATCAGCGTAATTCTGAAAATTACACTTGTTCAAAAATTGGTCTAGATTTTACTTTATCTTTGTAGTGAATTAATTAAGTTGACATTATAGTGTACAGGGCCAAGTTTTCTTAATTTGATTTAAATTTTAATGGGTTCATTTTAGGCAATTACTGATGAATTATTTCCTCCTGGAGATGGGAAGACACGAATTAAATTCCTTCATATTGCTGACTGATGTCTTGAGATTTGTCGCGCTTTCAGAATTCCGAGCACGATGAATGAGTCTTAAGCCCATGAAGTCGCAGCACATCCGGGTACCCTTCTGCTTACAATGTCGTAATCAGAGTCACCTCTTCTCTGTCTTCGGAAGCACAATACCGTCGTTTATAGGGATTTTTCCTCGAACAATGAAACTGAAAATCCTGCTCGAAAACATGCCTACCTCAATCCTGACGTTTCCAGCTCTTTGTAGAGCAAAAGAAGAAAGCAAAATACAACGTTTTATTCAGGTTGCAAAATATGTATCCTCGATCATATTTTTATTATATGCATCTTAGAGTGATTGGAAAAATATCAGAGAACCCCGCGTCAAAAAATCTAGACATATATTCTCTTATGATAATTTCTTTTCTGAATTCTTCATTTTTTTTTATTCCACGTAGCAAGTTTGGGATCAACACAACCCCAAGAGAAAAATACTTTGACTCACGGTGCTATTTATCAGACGCCACTGGTGCCCTACTCTATTAAAAAAAATGTTAATTTTTTTAACGTCTACGTCGTTTGATGGATTGCGGTCGCAGTGCGATCCCAAACATCCCTTCTTTAATAGCATGAATATTTAACATTGGTGCATAAATTAACAAGAAAAGTTTAAGTCATTCCTCTGTCCTGTTCTATTTGTTTTTCTATTTTAGTAAAATTGTCAATTATTAAACATTTACAGGACAAAAATAGTAGAAGGAATCTATAACATATTAAAGGGACAAATGAATTATGATGAATGTATTTTTAACGATATTGTGACTGACTGCCTGCTGTTTATGCCACTATTCGATTCTTTGTAGGCATGTACCCGCTGTTGGGTTAGAAAAATCGAGGTCTGTTTGTTGAAAAATAGTTGGTGTGTAAGGGCACGCGATGGGAGGCAAATAACGTTAATATTTCAGGCATTTGGTCGAAACGCTTTCTTGGGGCGTAGCGAAAGATAGAAAGAAGCAAACTGTTTGCAGGAAAGTATTCTCTTTGAGAAACTAGTAGTCAACATAGAAGAGTCGATTCCGCCGAGTCTTGACACGCGAGTTCTAAGTTAAAGGTGACCCTCGAATACCCTTACCTTTCGGGGCGAAGATCAAAGAAGCTCGGAGATCGATGGGGTTTCCTTGAGACCTGATTCAATTTACCATCATCCTTTATCTTCGTCCACGAATCCTTTTGGAAACAGGAATCGCACCGTAACGATCGTTCAGAATAGGAAAACCGACGGAATCGACGATTCTAGTTGAAAGAAGAACTCGCAACTATACATTCTTCAAGCAATTGAAATAATAATTTGGTTTTTAAAAATTGTCTATGAAAAATGCAACCAGAAAAAAAATCATTATATATATTTTGCATTAACCTTTCTTGTGAATTAGACTGTAATTTCAGCACCATGTTTTAAAACCAGAAAATCTTAATTTCCACTTTAATCTCTTTTACACAACATTGAAATTGAAAGCTGAATGAGTTTTTGAAAAATTAGTTCACTTCCCCAGCCACAGTGCACAAAGGTCTTTCAAAAGTCACTTATTCAACGTCAAAAAATCTGACAGGCCGCGAATCGACATGACATGTCATGACAGCCCAAAAAGGGTGACCAAACTGGACCCTCGACGAGCAAGCGAAGCGCGAGAATTGGTCTTAAATCATTCGAGACGGCGAGGTACAGGGCACGAGGAGAGATTTAAAAATGCGGTGAATCGATTATGCCATTTACAAGGAACAGCGGTATCACATCTCGATCATAAATCACTGTCAAATTCAGGCTAATCGAAGTTCGCGATATTAATTCTTGTGGATAAGCTACGGATAAGGTTTAGGTGTATATACCTGGTGTGAACGAGACGTGACGTCGAACGCGCTTGTGCATTTCCCACTCGTTTCTCACCCTCGAATTGGCCTTAGGGGTTCTTTCTTTACCTTACTCTCTTACTCTCTTACCCTGTTACTCTCTTACTCTCTTTCCCTTACCCCACCTTCATCGGGCTAAGCTAAGTGCCCTCGTCCTCCGCATTTCACCAGCAGATGAGGAATTCTCGCCACGATCGTCGACCCCGCTTTCCACCTTCGCGTCAATCAAAAATAAAAGTTCTCGTCATATTTTAGCTGTCGGGAACTCTAACAGAATTCACCACCAGAAAACAAGCTAGTTTTCCCGTTAGGTTCTTTCCAAGCGAGATCTACGTGTGTTTTTCTTAAAAGGATTATTTGAGGTGGTGAAATAAAAATCTGAAAAGCTTTTTCAAGTTTCATTGATGTATGAAAAGTTGAAGGAAAACTTGTTATAAAAAATTAAAAAGGGATAGCTTCGAAGCAGAGAATTTCAATATGTATTAAAACAGTAGATAATTTTTCGATTCACTTTCCTTTCCTCAATTTCCGAGCCTCGTAAACTATGAAATGCATTCCGTCTCGTAAAATGGTATTCAAAATTTGATTTGAAACGATATCGATGAATTCAAGCTATAGAGACTAGCTATGGAGTATGAAGTTTAATAGAATCGTATTTTCCGGGCTACAAATTAGCTGGCATACGAGTGTGCCGGAAGCATTTGGCCGACCAGTCAACCATTGGGAGAATCAATTAATAGCTTCGTTGAAGCGCAATTTTATGCAGGGCGCAAATAAAATTCTGTTTATGCTTTATAAAACATATGACACCATTTTGAGCTTTAAAATACCTTCTGCTTTTTCTTA
The DNA here is from genome assembly GCA_900474325.1 of Synergus umbraculus. NCBI lineage: Eukaryota > Metazoa > Arthropoda > Insecta > Hymenoptera > Cynipidae > Synergus > Synergus umbraculus. The sequence goes on from UCOK01019883.1 coordinate 456,203, forward strand.
CCCCATAATATTACTACGAAAACAGGAAAGAGTAACTTAGGTACTTTTAAGAAAATTAATTAATCTCAAGCACACAAAATTGATTTAAGGAAAATGGAATATTCTGACAAAAAATTAATTACTTGATAAACAAGCGGAAAGTAAAACGAACTGAATTATGTTCTCGAACTATTTTGAATATCCTGTAAACATTCTTCTGCTTCCTAAAGACCTTGAAGTGAAATTTCGTGTTGTCTTGCCAAGGCACGTTTATCTGTCGAGAAACTTTGGTGAAATACTTTCCACCGACCCTTGTACACGTCGTCAAGCAAGCGAAGATAGGTTGGAAGTGGTCCAAGTTGAACAATAATAATAATTGACTTGTATATCATCATCGGTCAATGAGTTAGTAAAATAACTATAGAGGTATGGTAATATTTGAAGAACTTCAAACTTTATTCCTATACGGCAAAATGAAAATTTAATCATCTCTCCAACAACAGAGATCGCGACCCTATCACTTAAGAACGAACAAACGAGAACTCCCATCATCGGATTCGACAATGGATGGAGTCTCTGCAGCGACTGAAAACAAGTCTTTTTTCCTCTTCTTACCGAGAATCCCCTTTGACTACTCAAGCGCCGATTTTATCCTCTCAAACCCTCCTTTTTTTGGAGGGTGTACTACTATCTACATTCAACCACGTTATTATTATACCCTGGTGAAATGTAATTTCCGGAAGGTTCTACCCCACTCTCGCGGACAGCGGTTTGGAGGATGTGCGATGCGGATGGTGAGTTTGGTACACGATTGTGTCGCGATGTGATGCCTTGGGGGATGACACACGGCGACGACATTGCGTTATCGGGGCCAACGAGCTACTATTAATCACTGTTTGTTAAGCGGCGCACACACCTGTTTCCGTAATATTCAGCCCTGTACCCGTTTCAAGGGTAACCGAGTTTAGGGGTACGTATGCACGCACACACATCTAAAAGTTTCATCCTTTCAAGTAATGACAGAACTTTGCTTTGATCCTCGAGCTCCCTTGATTAATCCACAAAAATTAAGGGATGAGAGCGGATTATTTGATTTTAATGAAACCCAGAGATAATTTTATGTATCTCGAGGATAGAGATATAATATTCTCGGTTATATAAAATTTGGTAATATATGTTTCATGTTTGACAATATATGTAAATTTAAAATAGTTATAAGATAGTTAAATGGACAGATGGGGCAACTTCTACTCGAGATGAAGGAGGCAAGAGTGGAATTAGAATCGATATAAATTTATAGCAATCTACAAAAGAAGAGTTGACAAGCAAAACTTTTCAAATTAAATAACTCACAATATTTGAAGAGATAACGACCTGCTTATCGTTGCTTTACACAACGCCACACCCGTCAAAAAAACTCGCTCAGAATGAAGGTTTCATTTTGCTCGCTTTTATCAGTATTGCGTCAAATTTAAATGGGGACTGTCAAGGACAATGAAATTATCAAACAAATAAAAAATGTTCAAGTTAACAGACTTAATTTCTATTGATCGGAAAGAAGTTGACAAGGGAATAATTTTCCTTTTGTCTAAAAATGCGACTCTAGTTTTTGAGGTTTAACTGCAATTGTACTTTGATAAGAATATCAATTGAATATTCATACAAAGATTAATAATGTCTTGATTCATTAGAGAATGAATCACATTTGCCTACATAGAGAGATAACTTATCGCAGCGGGTATTTACACCGGACCAGCATTCCTTTTGCCACATGAAAGAGCAGGATCTAGTATCAAAGTAGACGAGTATATACTGCATACTCGCCAAGTAAGTTCACAAAGTAAAAACAAGTCAAGATAAAATTCATCTTTAAAAATTATTTACTATTCTCAACCTTAAATTGAAAAAAATATATTAAATAGAAAAAGTAATTGCATGTTGTAAGAAATGCTGGAATTTTATTTCCAAGAAAGTTCTGGAAAGAACAGACATGAGATGTTTGAAAAGTGATCAACTTTTATCGTTATCAAGCCAGAAAACACTGAAACTGCACAGACAATGAACGGCAGAAATTGAAACGTCGCGTGTTTCTTGTTCATAGAAACGAGGAGATTATGGAATAAAAGTACCAACGATAGAACATTAACTGCAATAAAGTGAAGTTTTAGAGTTGTAGTCAATAGTCCGATTTAAACAAATAATTCACAATAATACTAGTATATAATTTTTTATATAGTAATTTTTCAATTAGTGCTGCATTGAAGAAATATAGAGCTCTCTTTCTGAACGATCTCGAGGATAAAATATGTGGATTCAATGGTTCCCATGATGCCAAGTTCCTCATTCAGATCAAGGCCTATCGAGTGCCACAAGGCAGGCTCAAATTCTTAAAGGCGACCCTCATGCTTCATTGTTCGCGCTTTTGTGCAATTCCTTTCCACGAGTGTCGTGCAATCTACTTTTTTTTCTTCGCCTCAGCGCAAATACGTGTCTTAAAAGGTTCGAGTGCGGGCACAGGTTTTGTCAACGGCCGTCTTTTTATTATTTTCTTTCTGCCTCACCTGAGTTCGAACGAGCAAGCTAGGATTTATCTTGAGCGCAAACTTCTTCAGGATTGGACCCTCATTGTTTAGACAGTCCACTCGTGAATCAGGGTTGAGGATCGTTCAAATGCGAAATGGGAATTGGATTTGAAATTCTTGAATCCAGCAATATTAAATTGTGGTCTCAATTTATAATAGAGCAAATAAAAGTATGAGGAAGGCATATATAAATAGTAAAATATAAAGTTCAGTAGAATCCTCTTTGTTGAATCACAAAAAGTATGGTTTTTTATAGAAAAAATTCTCTAGCTCTTGATTAAAGGAACCGGTGCGTTGGTTCCAGCAATTGGGAAATTAAACAAGGTAGTTGAATGGACTCCATACGGGTGTACATACACGTGTGCAGAAGCCTATATGCAATTATGTTCCACCTACGTGTTCAACCAGCACACTGGAACGGGAGAGGTGCCGAAGGGCACCATGGAATGGTAGGGTACCGCTGTTTGCAAAGCGCTGTATTATACTGTCAGCTATGTCTGGGATTAGCAATACATTCGTGAACCCAGTGCGCATCTGTTCTTCCGAGTCCCCTACAAGCCTTCATTGCAATTGACGTGCAACCGGGTCCACAGAAATCTCTGCGATCCCCAGCCGGTATTACGCTCTTAAGTACCTTCCGCTAGCGTAAACAGTGACTTATTAAAATAGGCACAACATGATCTTACTCATCTTAATAATGTAAAAAAACCGCTGCTAAGAAGTTTGGATGTGTTTATTCTATGGTGTATTTCAGTACTGTGATCATTTAATTAACACTGAGCTTTTTTCATAGAGAATCGTAATTAAATTTGCTCATAGAACATTTATGTACGTTGGAAAATGAGGTCGATGAAAATTTTTCCATAATATATTCTTCACATAATTCTCAATATTCACTTTATCCCCGCTGGTAATGCCAATCCTCAATCTTGTCATCAAATAGATTATCGCGACAGATACAAACACCCTCACATCAGTTTTACAAATGTATATTCGTATGGGTGAAAATGGCGTAATGGAAGTCTATCATGATTTACGATTTACCATTTTACGTTAAGTTGACGTTCTGAAATGGACTGGAGAATGCAGCTCGTTGCTGTCTTTTTTTTAGAGCATCGGTTAACAATAAAAGAACGATGAAACGAGCTTTGCAGGTTGCGTGCCATTATTTTGAATGACGATGCAGTACGTCGTTTTATCTCCGGGTTTTGGTAGCATTTTATTCATACATATGAAATTCTCTAGCATCTAAAGGTATCTTTTTACTAATGATATACGTTTGTTTGCAAGACATTTTTTCTCAGACTTAAGCAAAAGGAAAATTATAAGAATCACAGCTGCAGATCAATTGGAGATTGTAGATATTTGCTGTGGGATTGTAATCCTCATTTGCACGGGGAGCACGAATACCAAATAATCGTGTTCATCGAAATTCCTACGCATACTCCTACACACAATTCGCAAATGCAACACGCAAATCGGATTCAATTCTTGCATTAGTATTTAACCGGAAATCACGTTCTTCCATGCTCGAGTCTAAGAAGTTTTGATTGCTAGTGAATGTCTTATGTTTGCGATTAACTAAAAATGCCTCAAAAATATTCCTAATAGAGCTGTATGATTAGCATTAATGTATTTATTCTCTGAATAAAAGTATAAAGCTGTTCTAAGCACTGCAAAGATCAACATGAACGTTGAACCTAAAAAGAGTGAAGTCTAATCCTGGTAAATTCACGGTCCCACGTGACCTGAATTCTCATTTACCTGTGAGATCGATAAAATTCCGCCCAACACTATAGGTAACACATGAGTCGTATTTCCTAAAATTTATGGAAATTGCACGTTAATGCATATCCCAACCGTACGTTACCGGACTAGAAGTGGAGTCCTGTAGAGTATTCAATGTATTCAGGGGTCAGTATGGCTTCCTAGAGGTGAACGGTAAGTAGGATACCATATTGATTGCAACTGACTTCAAGTGACTTCGTTGGTGGAAGTGAGCTACCACTACCACAAGCAAAGGAAAGAGACCGGCACCAACTCGCGAGAATCACCGGATCGATATTAACTTGCGATTCCCGTTTCGACTCCAAGGCGCTCGAGTTTGCGCCCTCGTCTTCTGCACCTGTGACCTGCGACCTGGCACCTTCTGACCCAGGCCAATTTTGTTCTGCCCTCCACCCTATGAAATTACCGATTAATTCTCCTTTACGAAAATCCGCTCCAAGATGTTTCATAAGTTTAATTTTAGATCCACGAAATTAAGTCCTCTAAATCGCTGATAAGCAAGTTTCTGGTCTCTTCATTTTTTTTAATCGCACTAAAGAAAAATAGGGTCTAAAATGTTGTATCGTCTTACTGCGAACCGGAATTGAAAAATTCTGATGAGTTTCTTGGTTGCTTAAGTTTGAAGTATATTTCTGCAGCGAAAAAAGTATCATCTGTCACACGACACGCGATCAAATGTCGAATCAGTCCTAATCCTGCCATTCATAAAAGCGTCTCGGTCACGACAAGTCGCGTGGCAAGGATTTTACGAGTTGAAAATTTCATCTATCGCTTAGTAGGTATATATGATGGCTTGTCTGTTTAGTAAGATTCTTGAAGCTTATGGATATACATGTACAATATATGTATACGTATATGCACCACAAAAGCCCTTTCTACTTCTTTTGTTGTGGAAAGTACCTCCTTTATCGTTGCAAGCTCAAACCATTCTACTGCCTAGCGATCATCGTTCATGCGATCGTAAACTTGTGGAAAGTTTAATGAGCTTTGTATGCACTTCATGAGAAAAAAGGAAAACTTCAAGATGACCAATATTCTTTCAGTTTTCTATTTAACTCTGAAGTATCCTCATTTAATTCAAGAGACCCCGGCAAAAAGTTGAATTTGATTGAAATTACTATTCTTATTATTGACCTAATCTTGTTTCAAATTCTTAAATTTATTCTCAAAAGCAACCCTCTTTTCATTCGACGACAGTTAGGGTAATGGGAGTTTAATATATGGTACATCATATACCCACATCTGCTAGTTCTCATCGGGTGATCCTAACGATATGTATTAAGTCCCGGATACACAGATTTAAAATATGATTTTTGAAACGCATGAAAAATTATTTCTATTAGAACCCCTTCACACCCCATTAAATGACAAGCATAACTAACTCAATGAAACGATTTTCTCTACATTTCACAGCTATATATTCTTCCATTGAAATCCCCAAGGTTCAAGGGATTCATGATTAGTGATGACTAGCGTGTAACACGCACATCTGCATTCAGAAATCTAAAACATTTTTCTTCGAAAGGAAAAGAAGTTTTTTTTCATTCTCACGTCACTCAAAAGAAACTTTTCTTATGAGGTTCTTCAATAAGATTGTTTCCAAAGCACTTTATTTTTTACTGCATCAAGAGGAACAATAATAGTTAAAAAAATGTAAATACAGATAAAACAATAATTGTGAATGTAGTTTTGAACAAGTGTTCTATGTCAGTTTTATGTTTCCACCCCTGAAAAAAGTCGGCAGTATCTCTCTTTTTTTTTCTCTAGACAGCAGGACTTTTTAACCCTCTTCAACGGCGGCGTAGGTGACAAACCATTTGTAATGGTACACCGAGAAAGGCCCGGGAGGCAATGTCATGTGACAGACACGAAATATCAACCAATCGTTGCATTTATAGGTCGATACTAGTGCTGAAAGTCTTGAGGTCCTTGTCCTTTACCCCCCTCCCCCCTTTATACCTCCCCGACGCTTCCTGTATTTGCTCTTGGTCTAATGTTTCTCCTACAAGCCGCTGACAACTTGACAGTGAGATTGACGCAAAGGTAGATTATAACACTATGGTCTGTAATAACGAATAGTTTAGTTTGGAAATTGAAAGTTTGTTCAGTAGAAAAAAAATTGGCACAATGCAATTATTGGTGATTAATATTTGTTTTTCGGCATGTTATAGTTGTGTGTGACGATGAAAATTACGAACCGAACAAATGATTATATTCCCCGGGATTATTTATAGAGTAATTAAAATATTGTAATGAATTTTTGCATGCGCTTAAAGTTCTTAATGTTCAAATGAACAAAATACTTTTATACTTTTTATTGTTTTCAATGTTTTTGTGGAATTAATTAATTAATTCAGAATTCCTTTGACAAATTACGAGACGTACAGTCTTATATTTATTTACCGTCCTGCAAAGATAATAAACGACCAAGTGTTGACTTTCCTGAACTTTTGCCGCCACTCAAGGGGTTAATTAAGCGGTCGTGTAGTTTCATTATATCCTCTCAGCGTATTGTTCCCTTGATAATGAAAGTATAATTATAATTTACTTTTTAAACCCACATCTCCTAGAAAAAATCATCTCGTAAATTGCACCGGGCATAATTTAGAAAAGAAATATTTACATAATTTTGGTGCAAAAGCTATATAATATCGTATATTTTATGAAGTATAATGAGGTATTATAGTTCATTTTGTGACATAACTTGGAGCACTTTTCATAAATGGACATTTGGTCATTTAACGTTTTTAAAGCGAGTTCCTCTTTAAACCTACATTTCCTCCTTTTTCACCAAACTACTATCATCTCGATTTCTGTCTATGTTCCATAAAATATCTCTCTTACGGATCATGGCGGATGAATCGATATTTCCCATTGAATTTTGCTCATACATATGTATATTTGGCGTATGAAAAGTGTGCTCTTTTGATCAAAGAGCATCAGGAAGCTCGTACTGGAAGGAGTACATTATCGGGTTTAAGGAGATTACGTACAGGAAATTAAAGTACGCTAAAGTGAAGTTGACAAAGAAAATCTCTGAGAAGCCGAGTTGAAACTCATAATACGATATTGCTTTCATTGTCTCATTAAACCTCTTTCCTCTAATCCGATTTTGATTTTCAATAATAAAGTCTCAGAGGAAGCGAAGAAGCAAATTCTGACTAAGTAACTTTAAGTAATTTAAAGTTGCTAATATTATTCCTCCTACCGAGATAACTTACCACAAAGTTGATTAGAATGCTAATAACATCATTGTCAGCTTTTTTTTCTTCCACCTGAAGAGCTAGTTTCTCGAACTTGGAAAAAGGAAATTCTTTCTCGAGTTCAATTCATTGCTCGCCAACCCCCGTTCTCAGTTTTAAACTCTGAAAACGGCCTACTTTCTCTTCCATCAACCCTCCACGACATACATTAGTAGTACGAAACTCGCCCACGCAGGCGAGAAGAAATTTTTAATCGAGAAAGTTTCACGAAGTTCAGTCTGAAAGCTGGTCGAGCTTGGCTTTTTGTTTGTAATCACGCGATGTACTCCACGAGTGAAAGACAGAGCAGAACGATAAAGAAGGAGAAGAGTCAAATTCACTCTGGAAATGCATCTCATTTCGAACTTCCCATTTTACAAAGTCATTTTGAAATCTTTATCATTCCTATATGCTTCAGACTTCCGAAAGATATTTCATATGCATTGTATTTGTTTTAATAACGAATAACTTTAACAGTAAAGTAAATATTTTTCCCTCAGCATTTTTGTGTAATTTTTTCTCTTCTTCCATGAAATGGTAAATTGTTCAGCTACAAGAATTCCATTGACGCGATGTATTTACATTCTTTCGGTTTTTCCATTTTCCAATATTCACTTTACATTTTTCTGTTTTCTCAATAATCTTTAACTTATAAAATTGTATATACATATATTATATGTAGAAATCTAGAATACAGAGGAATAATAATTAAATTTTCGCTAGAGTATCGCAATTACGAAGAAGATAATGGATGACATGCAGAGACCATTCGTGCGTTGTTTTGTTGGTGTAAATTCTCGCGACAGACTTTACGGGGCTAATTGGTATAATTTTCCTTAGAAGCGATGCACATTGCGCACGTCTCGTTATGGGTTCTCGCTCATTCTCTTTGTACGCACAATAGTATTCACATTTTGCATTTGTACGTACTAGACTGCTGACACTTGCACTCTAGGATTCACACATATGCATACGTAGACGCAACTCTATATTGTGGCTTGAGAGGGAGTTTCGAAATTCTCTGAATTGCAACGACTACCCCTTGGCAATGTCCTCAGTCATTGCACCCCTTGATTAATTATAATCGTCAAGGGGCGATAATCAAATCTTCCTATTGCTAAGTTTGATTGAATTCATTGACCCCTGATGAATTTATGGATGATTATGCAGTAGCAGGCAGTAAAATTTTGGAAATTAAATTGATTAAAATTTCCATTTCATGTCAATGTGGTTGGGATCGACTTGCATCGTAAACATAATAATCATAATATTTTCCTTATTATTTCGACTTAAAAGCACAAAAACACTATCTTCCTATTGAAAATTTCAAGAGCACATCCTCTTACTTATTTCTATAAAAGGAAGCTTGTCTTTCCTTTCTCCTGCAGCTATATTTACTGAACACACAGTGTTTGTAATCGAAAGTAATAAATCAAGCATTAATCTAACCCCCATCTTGACGGTCCTCTTCTTGCGACAATGGGCAATCTTCTTCTTTTATTTTCTGTCGGCAAAAGCTCTCCTTGCGACGTATTACAGTATAGAGAAGAAGAGTGTGGGAAGAGATTGCAGTGACTGCATAATCGAAATCAGCGATATCTTCCAGCCAGACTGCAATGAGTCTCGAAAGAGGGACGTGTCTCAGCACTGCGTGTTCTATCTCGAGTTCTGGATGCAAGGCTCATTGTCACGAGCAGCAAACAGTTGTAAAGAATTCGCGTAAGGCCTTGTAGTGCGAGGGTGTAGTTGCGCTATCTACCCACAGCAGAAGCCCTAACTACCATTATCGCCGTTCTCGCTTGCGTAATCAATTCCGTGTGCTCGGCTAGAATTTTAAGCTTTTTCATGCACCCCTTAAAATGTCGCTGTTAACGTAAAAACGTGTTTATCGAGAAAATCGCTCGGCTGCGAGGGGCGAGCTTCATTACTTATAAATAGGCACTTCATTTCGCCAGATAAGGCAGATAGAGGCTCGTAGCGTCTCCGATCAAGGGGATGTCTGATTAATTGCACGCACATAATTGTTTTCTGCACACGCACCTTCGACTGGACAAATAAATTGAAATCGATTTTCAATTTCGAAAGGGAAGGTCGATGAATATCGATGAATTTCATTTATTAAGAAGATGGGTTTGCTGCTCATTTTTTTTTAAATTTAATTGCCGAGTCCTGAATGTATAATGTATATATAGTACATGAAGAAAGTTATAATGATATTCTAGTGGGAGTCGATTATGTATCTTTTCTTCACCATTGGAAAAGATTCAAGTTTTAAAAAAGATATTTTAATTTGATAAATTGTGTTTTTCTATCATCGTTTTAATTTACATTAATTTCATCATTTACAACAATAACAGGTAAAGTGAATATGAATGTGAAGGTATATATGTAAAGGATATATAATCAACTTCCTGTATAACATTTCACTTTATATTTGAAAAAGGTATCTTTCAAATATCGCTCTTAAAATATTCTTCTTCTTTATATTGTCGACATGCACCAGAATATTCAATTCCCCCTTATAGACTACACGAAACGATGAACGCTTTCGAGGTATGCGGGAATGTCGCTAAAAAACTAACGACTTCACCCAAGTTTTATTTTAATACCTGATCCTTACATTCCCCGCGACAGTTGTTTGTTATGAAAAGGAATTTCTCCATCATACATTTCTCGAAACTTCTCTTTAAATTTGGTAAAAATGGTACACTATTAAAAAAATGAAAAATAGGAAAGTTAGTCGTGTGAATTGCGAGGAAAAGTTTTCGTAAAAACAACAAAAATTGTTAAATAGTCTCCTCTCCTAAAAAGAGAAAAAGTTGGATAGAATAAATTGCACCTTGTTTGGTGCCAAGGGGTCTCTCATTCTATTTTTTTACTCTGTCCACTAAAGGAAGGCAAAACTTTCCGACATTCCTTCGTAATGGCGTACTTAATGGGCGCGAAAATATTGCGGTGAGACTTCAGCACTTAACGCGCGGAACATCAGTCCTCTGAAAATGAAAACCGTCAGCCCTTCTAGCTTATTATGCTCTTTCCATTATTCAATTAATTGCTGGCATTTATTATAATATCAAGGGAGGCGTAAATTGAATAAAGGACACGCATTGTTAACGGTAATGTTATGCTGAAGCGTTTCACAGCACCGCCTTGTGATATAGCCTGTTTAAAAAGCATAAAATTGGCTGGGCCTTCCTCGCATTCTGGGCGGTCCTTAATTTTAACGACCGACAAGCCAGTCACGCCTAAAATCCCTTTTTATTAATTAATTTAACAGTGATTCCCTTTCTAAAAAAAGGATCAACCGAAATGAGAGAAGATGAACGGCTGAGTTAAGAAAAAAATAGATAGCGATAATTTACCAGCAATCATCGCATAAATTCCTTATTTTATATAGAGAAATTTTTATAAAATTTATGTTTTTTTTTTAATTTTCTAAAAGTTTAGTTAGTTAAGCAATTAGCAGTAACATTTCACAGGAAGTTGGTCTGAATTCAATAAACGTGAATAGAGTTCAGTTTACAGTGAATGCACAATATTGAATTATGATTAACGTAGGTATATCCTGTTTAGTTTAGCGTTGGTAGCACAATCAGATGAGATTGAATCGAGTTTGATGGAAACCATAAGGTTCATCGACAAGATACGGTTAAGGTGGACCGATGCGAACACGAAAGGGATGAGGGGTTGAACGATGATATGAGAGACTAGTCGGTGAACGAGTAGGGTGGGTGAATGGAGGAGGATCGGATTGATTAATAGGGGGTACATCTGTTACAGGCGAGTGAGAGAGTGGATGGCAATAGTACGTGGAAGGGATGGCTCGCAGTTAACATTAATCACTGCAACACGCCGCGACCTGACTACCAGGCCTCTCTTGCTCATCCAGCAGAAATTCAACCCTGAATCAATAGGTATGTTTCAGTAATTGACCATCTTTCCTTATTGCAATTTTAATTGTAACCATTTATTGCAAGGCAATCAATTAAAATTACGAATCTGTATAAATTTCTTGCACGGGGCATAAAATGTTTTAAATTTTGGACGATATGTACATAGAATTTGTACATCTGTAAAGAGCAAAATCGATCGTCGTGTTTAAGGCAGGAGATCAGTTTCCATAACTACTAGAGTCAAGCGTACGCGGTTTGAACACAGGGGCGTTTTGGTAATGGCCCTAATCCCTCCCGTAATTACACAAATTCAATTTGTAGGATCTAACGCTTCAGGGAAACTCATACATCTACACAGAATCCGACCTACCTGTTCATCTCTGGTTCTTAGATCATAGATTTCTGAAACTACACGAGAGAAAGAGGGAGGAAAGAGCGATGACAATAAATTCGAAGGCAGGACCTCAACGCATGAGGGGAATGTTATCGTTCCTCGCATATGTCCCAGTATCCATTCCCTAATAGGTCTAATCCCCAAAAAGAAAAGTTTCTGATTATGAAAAGAGTCAATTTAATAACAAATATCAGCTGTGTGATATAGGTTTAATATTATAAACCTCTCAGCAATCTGTATTATCATAACCCAGGAACATATCGTTTGCAAATTATAGGGAAAGGAACTTCGCTTATGAGTAGACTATCCAAACAAATTCCTCAGCCCTGCAATCAACCTCCTATTAAATATTTCGCAGTCAAGATGGACCGTTTAGTCAAAAAGGAAAAAAAAGAAGTGTTTAGAAATGGTAGAACACCTGCTTTATTTCCCACGAAAGCTGAACATCCATAAAACCATCGTTAACAGAATCCCTGATGGGCAGAAAAGGTCGTTTGCCGCAAACCCGCAAAAGGAATATTATCAAAGATTTAGCAATGTGTCCGCTAACCAATCAAGTTGAATTTTATTTATAAAAACTCGTGTTATATAAAGAAAATTACTTTCATAAGCCTGCGGAAAAAGAAAAAAGTTTTTTGGAATGAAATTTCGGTCACTTATAGAATTATATCAGGTATTTTTTTCACCCCATGGCGAGGACCTTAAGTGGAAACATATTAGAATCGAATTTATCTGAGCTACCATTGCAGGAAATTGGCAGTTTCCATCTAGAACTTGGTGTTGTTTCCATGATCCAAATTCTCAGGGGCCCGTGACACATTGATCGCATGCGAAATGATAGTCTGGTCTATTGTGGTGTGTTCTACAATATATATATATATATATATATGGAACAGATCTAATAATACTAGGAATGGGATGTAGTTGCAGGCGTTGAAGTCAATTTCCGTGGAAGTGACCAAAGTGAACCGGAGAGGCTGTAATACTATCTGCAGTGCAACCTGCAATTTGCCGCGAATTCAGTCTTCGTGAATGATAAACGAGAGTCAGCGTGAGAAATAAGAGTGTGAAAGATCGTTTAACTAGCTTTTCGCGCTCATGCATATGTCGTATTTATTTATGATCCAGTGGGAGTTGAGTCATGAGAAAAGACACTTTCTACCATACTTGAAAATATGGTTTCTTTTAGATCGTGTGCATCCTAAAACCTTGCAATCAGACCTAATCATGAATTACTGCATCACACAAATTAGACTTACATAAAAAAGGCTTTACACAAATTATAAAAAGCCGCGTGTACCCGGGGAAAAATTTCACTTCTAATCCTCTATTAGATATGTGCAGCCTCAGCTGCAAAACTAAATTTATCTCGCCCAGTCAAAAAATTTTGCATACACAGTGGGCGCTCAGTTTGATCGTTATGCGAACTGGCAGGAAAGAGCATTCAAGGAGATTAAAGAAAGGTGGGGAAGCAGGTTGTACATTTTTTTTTCAGTCGTGCGAACGAAGAAAGCCGTAACACGTGCATGTTTCTTAATGCAGGACCCTCCTCCTTATCACCCAAGCACAATCCACAAAAGAATAATGGAAGGGGTCCAGATCTTGTTTATAGGGTTATTCCCGCTGCGGGCAAATAATGGTTCGTATTTTACCGCATGCCCTGTAATCGTGGTTATTAATATTGTATCGATGTAAAGAACCAGGGATTAGGGCCCCTCGTACATACGTCAGCGTATGCCTTCCTAGATGTAATTGATTATTGCGGATTCGTCATTTGACGGCGTAACATAAATGTTATCCAGCGGATTACGTGCAGCCTCTGCTTTAAAGTTATTCAGCTTACTGCGCAGCCAGGCTGCACACGTGTATATGTTCCCTTCAAGGGTCCGATGCCTTGCATGATTAATTGACTTTACGTGCGACACGACAAAAGCAGATATTCTGGCTCGACGATTACACCGGGCGCCATGACAGATGTTCCTTCGCATAAATAGAGCATAGGAGTCGAGCTCGCGTTTAAACGAATTTTCGCCACATAAGAGGCCGCCCGAAGTTCAATGATGTGAAAGAGGAAAGGTCGAGTAATTGCCTGATTTGGGGAAATTCGTGTTTGCGCATTCTCGAATTGATGTCAACGCCTATCGACGCCCTCGAAAGCGAGTCTAATCGTTGTTTATCCTATGGTCCGCAACGAATCGTTGCATTGTGAGTGCACAATACGTACATACGGGTGCAGCCAGCAGATAAGCTATGTTTTTTTCCGGGGTTGAACAAATAACGCACTGTGATCGTAAAATATGCGTAATTACACCACGGGACATTTTATACGTGCGCGGGGCTAAAGCTGTGGCATTAGTCGGAACAAAGTCATCTCCGTTGCCATATTGCACGCATGTTACATTTTTCAAATTGCTCATTGAAGGGGAAATAGAGGTGGCATTTCTATATAATCCTTGAAAGCAAATCGTAAAAACTTTATGTCCCAAGAAATCTATTTCTAAAGTCGAAAAATATTCATCAGACGTATAAAAGCGCTTTCCGATTGAACCGAATGCACTAAACCTAAGACGTAGCATAAGAGATTTTACAGAATTAGAAAAGTAAGGTGATTTCGATACGTGTCGAATAATGAAATTTCAAAATCGATCTTGATTCACCAAGTTCATAAATTTCCATTCAGGTAATAGTTTCTATGATGAATGATACTGTCAGACAAATTGATTTCGCTGAACGGATTTCAATGAAATGGTTTCGTTCAAACCATCCAAATAGTCTCTAACAACACCTCTTTGTGGGGAATCTACTAGCAGATGTTATTCACGTATGCGGATAGTTTAATTTTCTAGAGTGGGCGTGCCCAAATCATGATCAGGGGCGCCGTCATGCTGTAATCGTTTGCCATTAATTATCGGATTTATATCGAACGTCCGAGTTAGGGAAGACGTCGAGTTATATGAAATACGATTCATCACTGCCCGAATCGGCGATCCAGAAATCTCAACTACAACCGACAACAATGTACATTATCCGTGTAATGTAGACACCTCTCGTAGGATGTATGTTTGTGTGTGTTCATGACTACGACTAAAGTTATACTCGCGGGAAATCTACTCAACTCGCGACAGCTTACGTGGGTGACGTGCAATTACTTCGCTGATAGATCGTCCGTATAGTGGATGAGCCACCCTTTGCTCAGCTCCGCTGTCTTTGTTTCTCACTCCGATTTTCTCACTTTCATTCGGACACTTGGTGTATAGATATGTTTACTATAGATCCATCACATGCAGAATATTAGCTGTCTACAGCCTTCATAGATTTGGAAGCATCTATCAATGCGAAATGATTGGAGACTGTTTAAAGCTAACAAGTAGATCTAAAATAATTAACAATATTAAACGACCCGTGAATGAATTCAAGCGAAGCGGGTCCCCTCACTGGACCGATCCACATTTATATCAATTTTCCATGTATTTCCATACTGAAGTTAATCTCATCCAAAACAAAACGTTCAGACCCCAAGAGTAGTAAACAAGTCGGTTCTAGTAGTTCAATGGTAATTGGTTCATTTTGAAATGAGTCGTGCGTAAAATATCAAATATAGAATGCAGTCTCGTCTATTTAAGTTGATAGAGGAAGAGGGCAAAAGAGAGTGTGGGGGGGGGGTGCGGGTTTGAGAGGGGTAGTTCGTGAAGGGTAGAACGTTAATATTGCGCGGCCGGGTTTGGCGAGTTCGTGGTTCACAAAGTGAGCGAGTGTTGACACTAGCCACTCATTCCACCTACCCTCCTCCCACCTGCCAGCCTCCTATAACTCTATATAACTTGCAGACTTTCACCCTCTCAACATTCGCCCCTGACGCGTCCATCCAAGTCCGAGTACTCTTTTTCACTCGGAATTTTTTTTCCATCAGACCTCGGCAGCTCAACTCAGTCAGCATAATTACTTTTCTGGCCTATATTCATATTCAAAAGACTCCGTTCCAAGTTCTTGTAATATATTTTCCACTTACACTCTCTCGAGCTTTGATCTTCGCACCTTGAGATACCTCAGCTCCGCCCATTTTGATTGTTATTTCTATCTACACAATAGACTTGTTCCGCCCACATTACATCTGTCACAAAGTGAACTCCGCCCAAGATTCCCCCTCCACGAGCTTCGCTCCACCCATGTTACCCCTTCCATTATTTTATCTCCGCCTATTCTGATCTTAACTAATATTTACACACTAGCCACGCCCACTTAAATCCTCCCATTAAATTAACTCCGCCCATTGTAGTACCTCCTCTATTCTAAATATTTAAGTTTATTTCTAGTATTGAATTATTGACAAGAACCAAAGCTCAAAGGGGTGGAATTAGCACGTTAAAGCATATTTATTTTCATTCATGGGAAGAAATCCAAAGAACTATGAAAATGAGTCTGCAGTAGAATTTTATAAGGTAATACAATCGTGTATTTTTTGCCTCGATAACCATAACCACCTACAGTTTTGAATACTCCAAACCCTCAACGAGACATCTACATTGTCTCTTGGGAAGAATGGAACGAAACTTGACTGTTATTTGGAAGTTTCCTCGGAGAGTTGGCTCGTTCGATACAATACATGGTGACGCACAAATGATGTTTAAAACGGGGTGATTTCTTCATTGCCATTCCCAGGAAAATTTAATTTGCTTAATCGGCAAGGGGGACTAATGTAAGAGGAGTGAGATGGAAAGTTTGAAGAGAATTGTTCTCTTGAAGGAAGAAAATCATTGGCGTAATGCCGGATATCGTTCAATAGCCGTTATTCATTTACATGCAGTATATAGTATTTCGAAATCAGAATGAAAAAAGGTATCGAGGGATTGTTATTCACCATCAGCATTTTTTTCTCTAAAGTAAACAATATTGAATTCTGTGCTATATTGACTCTGTACAGAAAATGTCGACGTCTTTGTAATGATAAATAAAAATCTATTGCAACGGAAAAATATGAAAAAGAAAATAGTGGAAAATTAGAATCTCTGCAACTCTAATGAAAATAGAGAAGTGTGAGAGATAACAATGAGAATATATACACACACACACATTCTCTATCATGTGCATGATGAATTTGAAACGAGAGAATTTCCTCTCCCACTGGAAATCGAGAAACTATTAAAACCGAAAAGGCACCTGTGAGACTTACGCCCATGGCCAAGCTGACGCACAATGCCTTTCCGCGGGTGTGAATGGGTCTAAGAAAGCGTCGGCGGAATACAATAATTACTTTACCTCAGATTTACGAGGAGCAGGAAATTGAAATTTCAGTGCCACCGCGCTAGCTCGCTTGCCTGCCTGGCCGGCCGGTTATACCCAGCAGTACAGAACATTTTCAATTATGGCATTATAATTTGTTGCCTCTAACCCCACCCCTTAACTTTACCCCTCACCTTTTCTTCTATTTCACCCACGCCGAGTGTTGCGTATACCAAATGCACACCGCTCGCCAACGAGATTATATTAATTTAATTTCGCCTTCTTTGACCATGTTTCAGGCAACCTTGCAACGCCAAACAGAATATTTTGATATTTCTCGAGTTCTATAAATTTTCATCATACTGACAATTTTTTCAAGCAATATCGAAGGGAATAGAAAACATAGCTGTGTCTCCGGCGATCTCTATTATTCTAACTAAACGTGAAAAACTGAAACCAAATCAGCCTGTAATATTCGTTCTATATCAAATATCCCAATGATATCGAATCGTTGAACAGATATTCGTTCGTGGCTAACTGGAATATTTCATTTTTTTTCGGGGTGAGTGTGTCCGGATGTCATTTCCCTATATGTAGTAGCCAGCCTGTTGGTGTTTGTCCTGCGCTTGCGGACTTGAGGATTTATCGATCCCAGTAACATTTACCGCAAATGTTCGCTCGAATACGTACATACAGATTTGGGTTAATGTACCGGCAAAAATATAAGGGTCGTAGTCAAACCGTTGCAAGTATGTGACTCAAGCTTTAAAAATGAAAAACTTTCCTTTCAAGAACGCAGGATATTTCTGACACCATGAAAAAGGGATAAAATTATTTATAAATGGCCTCGAGAATTTAAATACAATATATTTAATCAACTGTTCATTTTGATTATAAAGTAGTTTTCAGGAGACTCTCTAGCGACGTCTCAACTTCTTTTTGCTATGGCAATCGTACAATGCAACAGAGGAAACGTTGTGCATTTTAGATAGCAGGAAAGAAATGGTTACTGGAAAAAAGTAAGACTAGGTTTCATATAATGCAGGTAGAAGGCAAAGTGAGTGAAAAAGAGAAGGCTAAGGGGGCAAAATCGTCCTCGTAGACGACGTAGACGACTGCCACGTGCGACCAGAAAGGGGACGACAAATTCAATTTGACCGAATTAGCCAGCGGTACATGCAAATTCGCACGAAATGAACTCATATTAGACACCTACCTGGGAATTTCGAAGGGAAAACAAAATAACGGGGCAAGGGACGGGATAATTGGGGACTGAGACATGCAGATCCGCTAATGAGGGGGTTTGTGTGGGTGGGTGCATGACAAGAACTGTTCTGTGCCTGGCTTTTGGCTTTTTTCCTCGGTGATTCTCCTTCTCCCTTGCGACTTACTAACACCATCAAGAGTGGGCGAAGAACCAACGCTATGTCCACCACCGACGAGAGCGAGTGCTTTTCAGCATACATTTAAATTTCATACGAATCCTAGCTTCCACCATTCATTCGCCATGAATCTCGCTTCGCACTGGACGATACTACGCCCCTGAATTTGCTTAACTGTCTAATGCATAAGGAGAGGAAATCTCCCTCGCCAACAGTGAAATGTGATTCCCAGTATAGGGAAATTATATTTTTGATATAGCTTCAAGCAGAATATGCTTTACTTCCTTCTCTAAAAAAATTCTTCACTAACAAAATTCCATGACATATAAAAGTTGCGCCTCACCCTTCTCATCCTGCCTTGAAATCATTTAATTGTATTTTATCTGAATTGACTTACACCAGTTGATGTGACAAGTATTATTTAAAATATCCCAAGAGAATAATGTAATGTAAGAATGTACGTAATATAAATTCTTGTACTCGAAATTAATTCATCTCGCCCACGAGATAAAAATACATATATTCATGTCTCCATCTTGATGATATTTGATTCATACATGTTGGGAAGTTTTCAGTCACCATATACACTCCCAACTTCTCTCACCAAGTATTTTCTAGACGTAGGTGTGTAACGATCTCTTTGTATTCTAAGCGTAAAGGTTTCACATGCCAATTGCAGGTGAGAAAACGAACACAATGCACTGTGAGGATGTTGAGCTTTGAGATAAGCGAGGAAGTTGTATTCAAGCGTTAAACTAAATTAACTCTTCGACGGCTCGTTAGTGGCGCCTGCCAAAGGAGAGGCCAAGAATTATCTGCAGACAAAGGTGGTCTGAGTTTCGCAATCATAGAATAGATTCAAAAATCGAAATACTCAGTAGTATTTATTGGACTCAGTATTCTTCTAAATGACCCTATTTCAAATTCTCAAAAACTTTTAGAACTTTTACTTCTGAGTGCTTGAAGATGAATTTCTGATTAAGGATAAACTTTTGATTCAGAATAAACCTCTCACTGATTCAAGATCCTGAAACTAGAATTACTAAGTTTCGGATCCTCGTTAGTTCGAGTTGAAGTAGAGAAGCTTGCGATGGCTATGTGCGATACAGAGTGAGCTATGCCTGATTCTCCTTTCGAGAGGAACGCTTCTGTTCGCAATTTATCAAAGAGAAGAGAAGAGAAGAGAAAGAGGCCAAACTCTGGCCAGTGCAAACTCATTCCGTTCTCGAATGGCTTCTTGTTATTTATCTGCAGTTCTGGTAATAGATCCGAGATGCATTCGTCAGTAATTGGGGAAAACTCCGAAGAGTGTGGAAAAGGAAGATGAACGATTTAAGACCCGAATAATTGAAGCTAGCATTTTTCTTCACAGCAAAGAGCCTCAAGATTAGTTGCCTTAACACTTCACTGTTAGACTAAATGAACTTCACGCTCCCTTTTTCTTCAATTCTCTATGTCGTACCAATTTATTAAATAACCACCAAAACCAGAAAATATTCTTCCATTAGCCCATGTTCGTTTAATGAATCTTAGGGAAGAAGCAGAAGTCTTTCACAAAAGTTCTTGAAGTCCTTTCAGTTAGGACGACCTAGTTTCGAGTTTCTATTTGAATGCTAGTGAATTAATCTTCCAAGAGAGGACTTCTGCTTTTAAATTGCTCATCCGTTTCACAGAACTTTCGTCCGTTCTTCATACACAAACTGTAAGTTCTAAACTTTCAAGTTTTAGACTCTATTGTATAATTTCTATAAGGGGCCGTCCATTAGTTACTTAACACTTTTCCCCTTGTTTTTCATCCACCCTTCCCCTGTGTTACATAATTTTCTGAAATATTCCCATCATTCTCTCTTTCAATAAAATCTAGCTTTTGCAGTTCTATAGATAATTTTATTGTTTCGAGAGTATGAAGAGAATTGAAGTAGACAGAAAAAATAGCTCATCTGAACAAAGGAAGTGTTTGAACTAGTCATCAATTGGCACACACTTATGTGAAGGCTTGCACTTGATGGCGTCCTGTACACTTGCTGGTCTAACTAGCTCTTGTCTCTTACTTATTGTCTGCCCATGGGAATCATCGATGCAAGAGAAGTTTGGAAACGCTGCATCAGCTATTCGCAAATTACGGGCTTTCCAATACCGTTGCAATTTAGTTTCCATTGCCTCCACTTTACAGTGAAGCCATAGATTTAATTGTTTCTTGGTAACTTGGAGTTTTAGTCTTCGATGAATCATCCAGTTATTTCACTGAATCCATCCAATACAAGTGCAAGAAGTACATGCGTGATTAGCAGAAAATATAATGAATCAGTTCATTTCTCTCTAAGAAACAATAAGGTACATCTCGAATTAATTAATTTGCTGCACCAGACAATAGTTCTGTTTTCTTACCACATATAAGTGCAAGTCATATCTCATTGTGAAGTGCAGTCCTGTGTCTCACTAGAGAGTACTTTGTGTTAGGATTCCAGTCATATCACAGTAAGAGCCGATAAGTGGGACAAGATAAGAGGGTTCTGCGGACCAAGGAGATTCTGCACGTATTCGAGCAATGCGTTACATCAACAATGCATGGGTACATGCTCATGTGCTGATGACACAGGTATATGTGCATGTGGTCCGCCCATGCTTTGCATATGCGTGCTTCAGGATCCGCACACGCCCACACACCGCAAGCAAATACTACTGCTCTCGCCAAATGAGATTTGTAACCTAGCATTCTAGAATTACTAATTAACCCATGAAGACAAAATTAAAATTAAACATGAAAGCATTTTATAATTCAACTTAGCTCTGTCGAGTTCAAATACATATACAAAAATTATAATTGCAAGATAGCAGTGACATTTCACATTCTTCCGCAATTTTATTTTCAAGAGTAAATATCGAGGAAGATTCTTCAAACGGTAAATTGCACTATAATTCATTTTATGCTTAATATTGTGTTTTATATTCAGAAACTTTAACCAAATATTGTAATGTTAATAGTATGCAAAACATAACGGTATTCCAGATAATAACTTATAAAACAAACCCATAAAAATATACGTTTAGATGCTATAAAATAACTTCTTGCTACTAACTGTAGTCAATGCATTTTTATTAATTAAAATGTTATGTGTATTTATAAGCGCTCTTGGGGACAACTTGACGGTCGTATAGTAGGCGTTACTGGAGTTAAGGAAATGACATACACTGACACGTAATACCACACGCTTTGTGATCATTTATGGCTCGAGACAAATAATTGCATAGTGCTGATCATTTGTCGTCAGTAAATTTAATTATTCACGTCTTGCGACTAATTAAAATAGCTACAGTGTGTTTAATGATGGTTAAATTGCTTCAGTTCACTTACAATCTTGAAAACATATAATAACTGATATCTAATTACGTTATTAATTATGCATAACATTAATTAAATTAGCAATTTTCAATCTGTCAAGAATATGCGCTGGCGCCACCGAGCGAGGCTGCTCTGAAACTGGTAGCAAGTCGAATCGATTTTCACCCTGAAGGGAAATACTGATACTAGATAACAAGGGGAAAAAGTAGTTTGTTTCTTTTCCATCATCTCTTTAAACAATACTTTTGTTACCCTCTCGCGTAACTTCTCTGATAAACGAATTTTTCCCCGAAAAACAATTACATCAACTCTTCATCTTCCATTTTTCATTCCTTTGACATAAAGATGATTACACCTGGCTTTACTCTTGATACATCGTATTTCGACCTCAATCCGCGTGGACACGTCTTCGTGTTGCAGGAAGCAGGGAAACGAGGAGATGACAGGGTATTTCTCGTTCCCAGGGGTAACGCGTGGTTTTCTTGATATCCTGCGAAAGAAGGGAATGTCATGGTGTGACGAAATGAGGGTGAATTTCTCACATTGATGCTTCGCCCTTGGGACTTTCATCAGCTCCGGAAACCGGGTTAAAAAAACAGTACTTTGCCACGTTCACCAATTATTTCTGTTGATGCTCCTTCGGATCTAGAGACACTGTCTTGAAGACGTTCTTTCTCAGCCGAAACGTGCAGAAGTTGAAATTAATCCTGAATGTTTTTTCTTCAGGAAATTTTCAGGGATTTTGAAACATATATTGCTCCTTTATTTTACACGCATTTGTAGAGCAAGTGTTTTCAGGTATTCGCAACACTGTGACAGATACATGTGCGTAAACTCTCGCTTTACAAACAACCTGTCTCGTTAAACCTGCTGAATACATAAATATAAATTACTTAATTTCGCATCTCGAAGTTCGCGCCTACCGCGTATACTCCAGAGAAAACGTGATCTTGAATTCATTGTCTCGTCAGATTATATCGCAAGGTGCAATGCAACAATGATAGTGTAAATGCCTGTATAATCTGCTGCCTGCCCGTACACGCTATAAATTTTAAACTTCGACAGCCGACTCCACCCTAGCTTCATATTAATTATTTCAAAGCGATTTAAATTCTAAAACGACAACGCGTTGTTTAAAATGTAACAAGTTTAAATAATAATTGTGATTAATTAGCCCAGTATATGTTTTTAAGAGTGAGCTCATACGATTTAAATATAAAATCTGTAGAAGAAGCCGAAAAGTGTTACAAAATTTGTTTTGTTAAAACGAAACCCATCACGTGTGGTAACACATGCGGTACCTTTTTATAACTATCAAGTTACCTATACGAGTCGGCATATGGATTATACCATTTGAAAGGAGACACCGCTCTGAAAAATTCATTCGCGCTTTGAAAAAAAATGTACCTCGAAATCCGTGATTTTCATGCAGATAGGTTACACATGAAACAAAATTTAATTCTGGATACAGTGTTATTTTAATAAATCAATTAATTCATTGACAATTCATTATAGAGGGTAATACATACAATTTGATTCCTTCTTCGATAAGCAGTCCTGAGTAACTAGTAGTCAGATGGATGTTAATAAATTTCGTGATCGATTGGGACTCTAAAGAAGCCAATTAAAATACTGCATAAGTAATTAATTGACTCCGAAGTAAATCTTTGACTATATTATATATAAACCCTAGATTCACATCATATAAATCTAATTGAAATTCCAAACAAAATATAATGGTGTCGGTTAATGAATAAGATAAAGCCGCTACTCAAGAGTAACGAGACTCTTATCATTTTGTAGCCTCTCTATTTCAGGAGAGATCAGCGAATAAGCTTCACCCTTGAGATATCATGTTTATTTGAGCTCGATCGTTAAAGAAGATTGCGTTCATATTATATACGTGTTCGATCAGACATCATCTTAGAACATCTTCGCCGAAGCGACTCTTTTACACGCCACAAGGAAAAGCACATCTGAGGTGGAGTGAAAAAAGATGTGGGAAAAGAAAATTTGTTTCTATACATTACATATTTAACAAATGTAATATATCAGATACTTATACTCTCTCAATCTGAATAAGAATTTACGAAATTACAAATCTACATAGTAACTCTTACTAATTCAAATTAAGAGAGTATATTATATGTTTCCCGAAAAATATTTCCAAGCTTTTCGAAGATACACGAAAATCTTCTGTAAGATCTTATCACAAAAAGTCATAGATAATTAGATTAAAAGTCCGTCGAATTCCTTTGAGCTAATTAATGCTTGGGGATTCTTTCCCGTATTCAGATTGAAACTGCTGATACAGAAATCTGAATTTATTTTTCATTCAAGCGCAGTAACAGGAGAAATTCCAGGATAGAAATATGAGTCTGAGGCACAAGCACCTTCGCACTTGGAGTTGCGAATAGCTGGTAGGCGGATTGGGGGTATCAATTTATTATCCTCGTATTCAGAATTGGGGATGCCTGGACACTGAAACGGGGAATTTGAGGCGTTTTCTATTGTATCTTTTGAATGCTGCAGTTTCGCAGCTGGCAACGGAAACAAATTTCTAATGTCGTATTAAACAAATCTTTACAATGGAGAGTCATTCGACACGAGTCGTGCATTGGGCCAGGGTGCCGATTGACGTGGACAATACGCCACAAGGAGAACAATTCCAGAAATTCGTATCGCACACGCTCACGCGTTTCTAGTCATTCTTGTGACTTGAAATAAATGCTCGTGACCTACCTCACTTTAACCACGCACGTGCGTAGAGACATATTAATGTCGCATTCTCCGGATTAGGTCCTTGATTTACGACCTTTGAATTGACAGACGTTTTTCTTCTATTCAGCTTGAGGATCCTAACTAGTCAGATAATGGTATCCAAACATGGGATGTACCTTATTTATTGTTCAACCTATATTGTATTGATTGAGATTATTGGCTTGAAATTTTAGTGTGGGATAAATAGGGGTCAATCTATAGTTTAGCAATTTTTCGCTTTTAAAAAGATTCGAATCTTATTGGATATTTAATCTTTTCTATGGTTCTAAATATGCATCCAGGACTTCCTTATCTATACACAAATAAACCATACGGCCATATCAATATGCTTCCCGTTTCTCACGTTCATCCTTGAACCTTCTTTCGACATTGAAATTCCATCTGGATGGAGTTTTATTGACAGGCAAACTAAAGAGAAATGGAAAATATGAGAAGGCAAATGGGATAGAAAAGAGAGTATTCAGTCAATTTCGTGTCTGTTCGAGGAAAAAATTTCCACGTGGTTATAGATTTTCACGTAAATTTCATGAAAGTAATGTTGTAGTTTATAACTAACGTTTGCAGTTTCAATCTTGCCAGCGTCACATAAATGAGGTATAAGAAACCAATATCTTGGAGACGTATACTTGTTAACCATAAACAAATACTCCTGGAGATGGGTCTTGGCTTTAGGTCCAGTCAGCCCCTTCGGCATTATTTCACCCCAATCCAACAAGTTTCATTCCATTATTTCAGCACATCCACGTTATCCACCATCTGGCTATACCTTGGCGATTTATTTGTATTACTTTGTCCGACTTTCACCGTAACTCTGGGTGAAGGGCTAGAATTCCACGTTTTACGAAACTCATTTTCCAACCCTCATACCAGAAACAATTGCGAATTCAATTTTATTTCACTAGATTATGTTGTCATTCCATAACAATTTAATTTATATAATTTTATAATAGAAATTACATGTACATAGTATTTTAACATACGATGTATAATTTCTTATAAAAATGAAAATTTATTGCGAATGTCAAACGATATTTATTTAGTGATTAAATTAGTAGTAAACAAATAACTGTTCAATTTAAAAAATGGTACCTCTGATAAAATAGAAACCGAGGGAATACGTAGAAAGGGAATAAAACCTTTGCCGCATGTCAAAAATGATTATGAAAAGATTGAAAGTTATTGATTGCATATTTTCCAGTTGATTGGCAGGTAGGAGAATATGAAAAACAATTCAGCCATGAAAATTACGCGGGTTGTTTCTGTTGTGGTTTGCAATAAATTGCCGAGCTATCGTGATTCAATCGAAAAGTTACACGGTAATTGCTTTGGTAAACTTTGTAACATATATGAATGCCAGTGTACGAGTACCAATCATTTTATAGATATTTACTTTCTGGTGAATTCAAAACCGTATTTATTTATGTGTTAGGATTGATTCATTCACCTTTATTCAGCTTAAAACAAGGATATGGAAATCCAATCAAGTAGAATTAAAAGTGATAAGTGGAAGCAAAACCTAAAATTCTGTACAGTTTTGGAGAAGTTGCTTTAAAATTTCAGTTTGTATAAATTTCCTAAAAACAACAAAAAGTATAGATTCCCACGAGTGTTGACTGGATGTTTTCACAACTAAGAAGCAAAGGGAGATTTTAAAGCCTCGAGGGTCTCTCGTGCACCTTCAGTAAGGAAAGAAATGAGGAAGTAGACCTGTTTCTCATGTTTCTACTTTTAGGGACACATGTTTAGTCAGCAAGGTACCATTTTGTTATTAGATACAGTATTTATTTCTTCTAAGATTTTTCGAATGCATACATCTTCCTAATGTTCAGAATTTCAAAAACATATGAAGCAAATTTTCTGCTAATGTATTATGAGAGGCTTCTAATATTTTTTTCAAGATAAATAACTTTATCAATATGTTAAACAAAAGTGATGTATGCTTCGTGCTACCAGTCCCTTCGGGAATAAAACAGTGTAAATAACCTTTAAAAATATTTTCAAGAGAAATCCTTTGATCCTGCCGACCCCAAAAACTTTAGATATCCTATATTGCGTCACTCTTCGTCGCTAACATCGTGACATTTCTGGCATTAGGGAATAACCATTATCCTCTTTGCAAACAGATGAAAGAGAAACCCAAAATGGATTTATACGAAGAAAACGAGGTACAAAGGGATGAAAGTTTCTCAACGAATACCGAAAGCTTGCAATAAGCATTTTATTTCCTTCTGAAAAAATCCCTTAATGTTCTGTATTATTTTTTTAATAGAGAGATTTTGGTATAAATATAATGAAGTTAGCACCTCTTACAATGTAATATATTTATATTACGTCTGCTGGGCAGGTTGCCTATGCGCAGGCATTCTTTCTGTGTTCCATTACCGTTACAAGTTACTAAATTAAAAAATAGCAAAGCTAAAGAATTCCATTTCATTTCCTAAGACAGAAATTACGTAGATGCTCATGGCAAGTGGTCAGCATCGGCATTAACATTTATTGTTGAACGTAGGCGTTGCAGCCATTAGCGAATTAATATTTGTAGTTTTCTCTGCTGGAGGTCTTGTAGAGAATGCAGAAGACGGGCTACACAGCTCGAACTCTTTCCTTTACGACATTGACTGTGGTTCAAGAGAGAATCTAAATTAGTGATAATTAAGGGCGGTATCTCGTTAGATGTCCGAGACACCCTGTAGCTAAGTCAAATCGGCATGTTTGCTGATATAAGCAAGACGGTTTATGTACGACAGAATGTACTCGAGACTCGAAAGACCACACGCACTCGTCGACGCGAAAGCGATTCATGGTCGCCTGGAATTGTGTTTACAGCTCGCAACAGTGCGCAAATGTGAGGACATAAAATTCAGAATACCACCTGATATAAAAATGTTAAGTGCCGTCGAACTCTGCAACTTTACACACATTAAAACCTTGAAAACTATCTTCTCTATGTTATCTCTAACACCTATAGTATATTCACTGAAATCCCATATTAAATTCGTTAAAGAAGTGTGTATGCAGTTTGAAATGGAAAACATTTTAGGACATGGCAAGCTACCAGTTCTTGGATTCCTTGTCAGAGAAACACTGCATTAGTAACTCTCAAAGTAGGAAGACATTAAACAGTTTGCCATTTTACCCAGATGCTTTTAATCTGCGTTCTTGAAACGCTTTTTTTCAAGTCCCCTGCTCGCTGCAACCATTAAAAAGAGAGAACTGTAAAAGGATGAAACAGTCGTACAGTCATTGTCTTTTAACCAAAGGCTTCGCTTTGCACCCTTTGCCATTTTCAACCCTAAAGTGTTGTGCTATCTAGTATCTTCCTTTCGCAGTGATACACAACATTATCTATATACTTAAATTTCTAAGTGAAACTTTTATTTTGTTAAATGAGAACAATCTCTAGCGATAATTCTCATTAACAGTATTCATTGTGAATATTTTACAATGTATTCTAGATCCATAAGCCAGAATGATTAATAGCTTAGATGATGTTACCCTAGGGGACCTAGGGAACATCAATGTATGAGCGTAGCATCCTGGTCAAACCGGAACCGGGACAGAGATAACTTGACCCTGTTTCATTCTCTCCTATTTCAAATCTTTCTCACCACTATATATCCGGAATTAAAAACTCTATCTTATCCCAAAGCGATGTGTTCCACAGTAATTCATACTAACAAAAACAGAGTAAAAATGATCACTTACTCTCTTCCCATTGACCCATATTCTTATAGCTAACCGGAAATAGCGAAAAATCCCTGTGGACATGAACCAGTTGAACGATTTGGGATTTATATTTCTCCACAGATCGCGCACAAGAGAACAATTTAGTACTTGTTCCTTAATATATAAAAACTATTTTTCTGAGAATGGAAAAGTATTTCTTTTAATAAACGACTTGCATTAGTTCCAAGATGTTAACTTTCTTAACTGGTCGTTTTATGTTTTTCTCAGATAGGATGATTTATGTCGTAATTTTTTCTCAAGAAACATTAATTGTTAACCAAGCACAGCGGAAATACGTCAGATGCACGCGAAAAGAAAATCCCCGTGTAACGTGGCGTGGAATAACGCGTGTATACGATTTCTTTCCCCGGTGATCGTTAATCTCCGGAAAATTTTTCGACCGAGTGCTGTGTCACGACTGCGACGAAAAGCTGGACATTTATTAGGGTGTGTCATTACAACAGGTAAGGCATACAAAGTATGAGGAACATTAAGGGATATTTTACGAGTATCGGACATGTCAAAAGAAATGCCTATTGTATATAGGGAGGGGTGTCCCTTTGTGCCAAGTTCACTTCGAAAAATATATATCACACAAAGTCTTGTAACGCTCAATTTCTAATCAGGCTGATAAAGATTAAATTGAAAGCATGCATGATGCAGCATTAGATTTTTCATATCAATAATTTCTTAAAAAATCCGGATCCATAATAATTATTATCATTATTAGTATTAATAAATTACTTCTATGTTTTCTTATTAGTTGTCAATCTTTTCTAGTTTTTTTTTTACTTGTTATCCTTCTTAAATGCGTTCCAAGGAAAGTGACTGTGATAAAAAGGCCTTAGAGCCGGGCAAATTGTATGCAATTTTTTCTGAGCTCAGAGAATGTGGTCTCGAACAAAATGAAAGAAGAGTAAGAAAGGGTAAAAAAGGGACAAATCGCGATTCAGGACAGAGGTAGAATCCGCGGGCGATCGCCCACGTCGATCACGCATTTGTTTTCTTACTAATTAAAACCGGCAACAATATATATTGCCGCTTGTCGCATCTTCTCGACTTAGTAATATTAAGGAGCCCACCCTGTCTGGTTAATTAGTAAACTCGCACTGCCGTTCAGGTTCGACCGAGTACTAATGAGAATTTGAGTAATGACTTGAACTTTGTCTTTTGGCGTCCTTTGGCGAAATATCGATTTAATTTCCCCACAGGAAATTATAGAACTTTGTGAATAACGAATAACGAACGCTTTTAGCATTTTTTTTACGTGAAACAATAGTTTTTCAATTCTAAATTTTCTTTGTTTCACATTTGCATCCTGTAATTATTGGAAAATTAAAATTAAAAGAAGATTACGTTCTACCCATCGAAGGGGGTGACATTAGCCAATTTTTAATTGTAATTTCATATATGTAAATTAAAAGGATACATGTATTTTTGTAGATTTATTTATATCGAGGTCATTTTATCGACTGGGTGGATGCTGGTGTCATCTGGCAGGAACACGCTGAAACTTAACGTTATTCCCTCGAAGCACCCTCAGTAGGTCCTTTACCAGTTTTCTCCAACAAATAAGCTGGAAAGTACTACCCTCTTTGATAAAATCTGGAACTTGTTTTCTCTATGATCTTCTTTTCTTTTTCATCTAGCCTGTTCTCAAACTTGTCTTTTTCTTGCAAACTGTGGGTAACAGAGGTCTTTTCGATAGACTGACTTCGATTGATTAGCATTCCACTTAAAGCTAGATCAGTGTCGAAAAAAGGATAAAAACGCTCAGAGCAAGAAGAACTAAGATTTACTCGCGGAAAAGAACGGAAGATTTCATGAGGACACCTTAAAACCCATTTCTCTCACAATTCTGAGTCTGTATTTTCTCTCTGACTCTCACCTTCCTGTCACTCTAAATTATCTTCACTGAGTGAATTCCAACTTTTAGTAAGAGTATAAAGAATTTGAATATTCATTCTTCTATCTATTTGCACATTATTTTCAGTTTATCTTTATCTTCAAAAAGAATTTGCTAAATACAAAGGATGTAAAAGATTTTGTTCCCAAAAACGTAGAATATTAATTCTCTCTTAATGAGACTGTAAATTAAAAGTTGCAATAATTTTTAGACGGTCAAGACCTCAAGAAATGTCAAAAAAATCCTGGATACTATTTTAGAATCCTTATCCTTTTTCTGTGAGTTAGCTCTTGTTTAGATATTCTCAATTCTCTTTTTCAATGCACAGAAAGACTTTACGTTTCACGTCACACAGAATGTAAATACGTCTTTGTCTCAGAATCAGTGGGACGAGATAGTGGATTTTTATCTTGACAATGCATTCAAAATTCCTTTTGCGAAGAAAAGTCGCGAATTGTTTGAGGGGGAAAGTCAAGGGGAATTATCTTGTGCTTACGAAGATGATAAAACGAGCCCACGGTTAAAAGTTTTCGTAATATATCGTTGCCCTTATTTTCTATGCAAATCCTGATAGCTTCACTCTGCTAAAAATACTCCCCATGCCCAAAGCATCTTTCCTTTTCGCCTTTTTCCACTCCCCTTTTATCAAGAAGAAATCCTGAAATCTTATTTCTTTGCGATTCTCACCAGCGCAAATCGTAAACTGAGTTTTCTTTAAAATTTATCCGAATATAAATATAATGAGAAATTCCAAAATGATAAGGCGTGGGAAGAATTCAAATTACTGTCGAATAGATATGAAGAAAAGCTCGATTTATAATAATAAGTTTATACTCGCATTATACTTATAATATTTTAAATGTTATAACGGAAAGTTGGAAATTTTTTTCGCTTTAATTTCACGTCATGTAATTTAGAGAACTGAGAATTTTCTCTGCTCTCAAATAGTAAAATACATATGAAAAGGCTTACACTTGATTAAGTTTCGAAACTCTCCAAGTTCTCGAAAATCCGACTGAGTAAAGCGAATTTGTCAACTCAAAGGAAGTAAATCACGTGTATTCGGTGAGATGCATAATTTCAACGTGTAACATAATCAAAGTTGGAGAAGCACGTTGAGTATTGTAATTCGTACAATTGTATTAAATTTCCGGTGAGACGATTTGGCAACAGACAGAGGAAACAAGACATTCTCAATTTACTCACGTCTCATCACGTTCGATCCTGTCGAGGAATCATTCCAAGCAGAGTCTTTTTGACGTTTCTGGATTTGCAGAATCGATGAGGGTTAGAAGAGAACCTCATTCGATGAAAGGGAGTTCTCGCCTAAAAGATATTACGAACGACATTCAAGGCGATGGCCTAATCCTCTAGGATGTTCCGTCATCCTAAGGTCGTGATGTGTTTTCTCGACCCTCCGAATCGGCAACCCTCTAAATCCTTTTGCGTAAAAAAAAGATAGAACTCCATTAAGTAAAACGGCGAACAAATTCAGACATCCACTTCCTGGGAAGTATCTTTTCTTTGAATGCGTTAAGAGGATCAGAAGTGATTTTCTAAGACTGCGTGAAGCCTGATTGGAGAGAACATATGGTTCTTTAAATTAAAGAGACAAAATTAAAAGAAAAAGTTACAGAAATGTTGGACGTGAATGAATCCTCTTATGATGCCGGCAACGCGTCGTGTCGTCTGTGGCCTTAAAAAGCACGATTTTTCGCGGATTTCGATTTAACTTGGGGAAACTTTCAACCAGGTTCACGCGGTAGTTTTATTGACAATCTGAGCAACGAGAAGGTGAAAAGAGAAACAGGAATGCCAAACGGTGAGATAGACGAGAGAAGGTTATTACGTAAGCATGAAACAAGTTACAAGTGTTCTATTAATCAAGTTAGCCGTAACTTCGGAAGACGACATCCGAAGCAAGTAGCGCACGCTATATCCACAAGACGTTGCGACGCAAATCTTCACTTTTCTCTCTCTTTCTCTCACCCTATTTTGTTCGACCTTACAAGCCTTCTATGCATAAATATACATATAATTTTTGTACTGAATTCATCTCTTCATATAAACGACAAATCTCGCGGGCTTATTTCAAAGCTTTAGCGTCTACCATATGTATATATGTATGTGGGGAAGACGTTGTTCTACTAAAAACTACACTAACTCTAAGTGAAAACAACACTTCATGTATTTAATATTTCCTGAATTGCAGGAACTTGCTTTTGCGATTCTCAAGAGTGAGCTTTTGTGTCGAATTTTCTTTCAAATTATTCTTAAATAAAGTTTTGTGAGAAGCTTTACATTTGTATGAAAGAAGACAAAAGAATTAATAAAGACCGAACAATTGACAAGGATTAGAGTTAATTTGAAAGAATTCATGTAAATTTGGAAGCCCCTCGGAATATAAAGCCTTGCAGCCCTTACAGCTCCCCCTTTAATCTCTGAAATATGAGTTTATTTTTGAAATAATAACACAAAAAGAATTCAACAAATTGTGTTGTTAAAAATGTAATTAATATGTACAAATGAAAATCGAGAGTCATATTTTTCTACTGATGAACAACAAGGCCAATTAAAATTGCTTTCTTTTTTTACGATTGTTACAAAATTCGAAATGTGAAGCAGGAAAAAACTGTTCTATTCATGGAATATTGAATTCCATACTTTTTTTTTAGTAATAAATATAGAAATATCTAACGTTGCCCTACATAAAACACATAAATTAGGGCAATGAACAAGTTCCTGCAGTGGTTCGCGATTAATTTCTAAGTTCCGGTTGACTTTCACCAACATTATAAAGCATACGAATGAGTTAATTAAAACATGACATCTGGCGACAATCAAACTAATAGAGCTGGAAACTCAAACCGACAAGGAACGTCTGGGGTCGGTGAACTAATTGTAATTAGTTCACTGCTTGACCCTGGCAAGCAGGCCAGGATTCCCTGGTAAGAGAGGTCTATTCATCCAGAACATTCGTTAATGAAGTCGCGTGTCTGAGTCGTGTGATGTGAGAATCATAATTACTATATTCTGTGCATTCTCCCCCGGAATGCGTAAAGCCGCTACTGGCCCTTCAGAGGAATGCTGATTAACGTTCCAAATGATATACGCGGATTCCGCTAAAGTCGCAATCAACCTCCACAATATCCACATACCTTCCACAATGTACAAGATTCGATTAAAAATTCCTAGATTCTATTTTATATCTTAAATAGTACAAATTGAATATCTGATATCTGAGAAGTAATTACATTTTTGATTAATTATTATTACGAACATCTTCCTATAATGTCGGATAAATGTTTAGTTCGAATAATCATTATTCTTGTCGTCTTTTGCTAGATTACTCGCGATGCGGATCGATCAATCGGAAATGTTACCCTACAGAGATCTAATCAAGATTTCCTTCATTAAGCAGTCTATCTGCCAGGTGTATCAAAGAGACTCTTCCTTAAATTAAAGCTTCCCAGGTTCCCTATAAAATTACCCAAAGCTAGCTTCTTAAACCCCAATAAATCGATGCAATCTTTTCTATAGTTTAAAAATGTTTTAAAAAATCACCTAATATCCATTCTCAACGGAAATTTAAAAACATGAATGTATTTTAATCTTTCATAAAATCAGATATTTATTAGTTTTTTGAGAAAAAAATTTCATTTTGAGTGTTATATTGTTTTTTGTACATAAACTTTGAAGGCTCTGCAAGAAAATCTTTACAAGATTACTGTCTCTCAAAGTGACTGGATGTAATATTTCTTGGACAGTTTGGTCACGTTTGTACACGTTGAAGATTGCAGAGGTCGATCTATATTGGATTTAGTTTGAGTCCAAGTCACCCTGTAGAGACATACTGCGAGCAGTTCATCAACAGTGTATTTACTAACGCCGATTCCTGCCTTACATTGTATATGTGTACCTAAGTGTATATGTATATAGTTAAAGCTTCGAATGTAAATATGGCCACACATCATATCCGTCATTTCCACGTACATTTTCTCCACGCGAGAAAATTGCTATGGAAAGGAATATTGAGTATCTCCCGAGAGGTTACTGACTTCTGAACTGGAATTTATGTCAAACAACAAAATTATATTTAAATAAAACACATTTTTAAGTCTGAAACCTAAAATTTAAATCGAAATTTGCTTTGACGACTGCCGCGCTATCTAGCACGTTACTTTATGAAACTTTTTATCTGTCTGACTATAACTAGACTGTTCCACTTACGCATCCGAGAATTCTGGCTGAGAGTGAGCAGCTGGGATTTCTCGAGCATTTTTCATTTGTTTCTACTTTACGCACCGTGTGCAAGTGGTAGAGATCAATTATAGTCAGACAGCTACATTTTATTTAGATACAAATGAAGGATTCATTTTTAAAACGTCTACTTACAAATTTTGTTTTCAAGTACAGTTATTCAAAATTATAAAATGAGTGCATTGTTATTCATATTATTAGCTGATTTAAATTTTCAACTATAGGAGACTATTGAAATACTGGTACACGGTTGGTGTCGTAACTCATGAATTCCTGTGAATACCTCTTTTTTTAAACGTAGACGTGTTCACTGTGCTGCTCTGATTCTCTTATTAAAGCAGAATATCACACTACGTGTGCACACGAAGGCTGGTTGTGTTCTGCACGACATAAATCCCCGGGGCCTCCGTCGCCCACTTTTCAACGAGCTACTCCGGAGCTCTATTCTTTCTCCATACATGTGAGACGTGAAGAAAAACGATATTAGATTTACCTCTGGCGAAACCGACCCTGAAAAAACTTGGCTAGGTTAGCTAAATCTCCTTTTCTTGATAGGAAAATAAATATTTAAACAACTAGCTTAAGCAGGAGGTTTTGGATTTTTTAAACTATAATACTGAGCACGTACACTTGAATTTTTCTTTATATTTTCATAATTTTTTTTATATTGTCTATCTATCGAGCAAACTTTCGAGAATCGCTAAGAATTTACTTGATGGAACATTTAGAAAGTGTGAAAAGTGTGTTGAAATAGTTAAAGTTTTACTGTTACAATAAGAAGAAAATTGCACAAGTTTCGCAGAAGAAAAATGTCGTAGAAACTTTGTATTAGAGATGTAAAGCTAACGATGCCTGCAATTATTTCCGGTTGTAAAAAATGTCAGGTTGACATCTAAATGTCGGCGTCATAAGGGAAACATTTTTATAGACGGGTGTAGAAGTGTTGATTTTATTGCCATTTCATCATTTCCCAGTACTCGTAAATTGTATTCAGGTTTAAAATTCTCCGTGAAAGAATAAATCTCGAAAAAAGCGTCGGTGACGTTTTTATGTTTCAATTAAATTTTTCGTTTATCGCTATAATGTTTTTGTTAACTGTGTGCCACAGTTTACACGGATTTCACATGAAATTCGATTCCATACAGAAAGAAAAAAGTAAAATGCTAAAAAATATTTACAAAAAATTTCAATAATGACAACGGTTATAACTTGAAATTTTAAATTGCCTCCGAATTTTCCTCGAATTAAAAATCCATACTTGAGTATATTCTTTTTCTTTTCATTTCTGTCTATCTTTTTCATGCGACTTTATGTACATTGTACAATCCACTTCCATTCGTCACATGGTGAACGTGTTCCGACAACGCGATACGAGACTTATATTCCTAATGGAAAAATTTCTTTATCATCTTACGAGCTTTTTCTATTTGCAAGGCGAAAACTCTCTCGAATTTCGACTTATGTAAGATTATTTATAAAATATAAATTTCATTTTTGCTCTCAACAAGCAAGATGTTCAGATCACATTTGCATATTGAAGCACCTAATTATCTTCATAATGTATTCTCTTTTACTCAGGTTCAAGCTCGTTTATTTACAACGACGAAATCCTCTCGAAGATGAAATTTAAATCTCGGAAAGTGATTTTCTTTATAATGAGAGACGACGCTGGAAGAAATGTTTTCTTCTTTTATGAATTTAGTTTTATGAAGATTCCCTAGAGGTACAAGAAAAATTATATGCGTCGTTAAAGAGGTTTCTATCAGTATCTAGAAAAAATGTATATTTCAACTTTCAAAAAGATTTCTTTTATACCTTTTTCAAGTCATTGTCTTCGTAATACTTATTATCTCAACAATATTACAGCGCCAAAAGTGATTTGCCCTATTCTATAGTCACAAATATTATACAAAGACGGAGACCAGCTATAAGTAAAAGGGAAAAAATTTGACAATTTCCATGCGGGAAATTCAGTAGAACAAACTACAAAATGACCTCATCATACACGAAACACGTTTCAAGTTTAACGATCCTCCTATCTTCAGCATTCCACTAAAAGTCTCACGTGTCATATTCCATGTTTCAAACTACTATTTTTATTCCCACCCGGTCCAAAATCTGTATTACACTCGGGACGATCGACAACATTGACAGTGGAAAACAATCGATGTTTAGACAACATGAGAGGGAGTGGATAGCATGTGGTCAATCGGTTGGGGTGTCAGGGTGGTTGCGCAAGGGACAGCGCCTATTGGTCCGTCGTCATCGTATTCGCGTGGGTGAAGAGGGGATTCACTCCTCAGTTCTCAGTCTCAACCGAACCGCGCATCGGGTAAGTTCTCTTGTCGGATTTAAAACGTTTTCTACGAGTATACAGCGTGTTTTGCGTCACGATAAGCGCCACGCGCTCCAGGTACCCGCGGGACGGTATCGTGCGGGCAAACCGTCCACGTTTTTCGATCGTCATCCCCGATACACGATATATAATCACTCCGAAGCCCACCCTCCCCCTCCCGCCGAAACCTAAGGATTTTGAGAGATAGATCACGACCTCGTTATCCGATACTGACGTGACCTATCCCAACTTGAGTCCTCGGTGTATAACGTGGGTGTTCTGTGCATCTGTGTACTATTCGTGCCGGCCGGATGGCGTGTCATTTAACTCCTTGATCTTTGGTAAGCAGCTTATTACTTTTTTCATGCTCTTAAGAAAATTGGTAATAATTTACCATTGAGAAGACTCTGGGATCCCAGAATTATTTATTTTTGATTTAACCTTGAGTTTGTTTGTAAATTTGTATTCCACACTGCAGTGTTAATTAATTTTGGGGCTTCGCACGTAGCGGTATTCATTCGTAAGGTAATTACGAATGCATTATATCACAAAGAGTCGGCTATCGTGAACCCAAGTGTGTACTTACAGTTATTTGTCGTTTGTCGTCATGCAAGAGAAAATTAGAGTTCTGTAGTTTTAGATATTCTACATAAATAAAAGTATATTAACAGTTTGTAGCAAAATCCCAACAAAATAAAATAACTTGGATAGTTACAGGCGTTTAGAGGTATTAATAATATTATTTTACATTTTATTGGGAAAATTTCAACTGGGTGATTTCTAATAATTTTCCATATTAATTCTATTCGTAGATAGCGCCATTTTATGGTCTATTGGAAAATCGGTTTATTTTGAGAATATAAATAAGCAATTCCCCTCAATTTTCGTGCAATAAAGCTCTAATTGCGTATTGAAAGTTTTAAAACATCTCGGCGAGATAAGATAAAAATAATTTTACACTGGCAAGTGCTGCCTCTGTCGGGAGAATAATGACTAATTTGTTAATCTATCAAACATTCCAAACTTAGAAGTTTATTCCTATTTTATGCTTAGCTTCGCAATAAATAACATGAAATTTGTTTTGCAAATATTTCTTGAGATTAATTTTGTTAGATTAATTATTCCCAGCGTTGAAGAGAATGTTTCAAGAGAGAAGAAATGAAATTACAGAATCGAATTTTAATGAGTAATTTAGTTTATACGGAAATACATTTCTAAAAAAATGTTCATTTTTTTGGCATAAACATTTTTTCTCTAATTTCAAACCTGTAAAATTACGCTGATGAGAATCTGAAAAGAACTTTCCATCCCAATTAATTAATTATTCGTCATATTATATATCAGTTATCGGAAATGGAATACGCCAAAAATGTAATTGGATAGTATAAAGCATATATGATTTATTCGGTGAAATTTTATCATTTTAATATACATAAATTTTTAATTAATTTAATAACGAAACTTAAACATGATATAAATGTTAACATATATAGTGGATGATTGAAACTTTTTCCTGAATCTCCTTTTCACAAGATTTAATTTTTATATCATCGATGGTGGAAAAGCTGAATAGTAAATAAGAATGTTCCAATACTGGCGTGTGATGATTGACCAAAACAAACGGCTATCGGAATTTCAAACTTTCACTTTTAAATATAAATATGTTTACCAGCATATATTTGAAAAATATTCCTGCTTTATCAACTAATTATTATCTACGGCGACTATCATTAGAAAACGAACATTAAGGGCATGTGATACTTTACCCGAAGAGTAATGTGGTTTCTTCTACTCTACATTTGCAATAATGATTAATTTTTCACGTAAACTAAACCACCTGCGTGTTACCTGCGTCTACAAAACACGGACTAATTTTAACAAAAAATATTTATAATTGCAAATGTAAAGATGGTGAAACTAAATATACTCTTATGGTCATTATCACATGCCCTTAATGATGTTTGTAGAATTAAAACAAATATTTTTTTTATTAGATAAAAGATTAAAGTCGTATCAACTTCAATTGTCATTAGCGACTAGAAAATAAATTTTACAAATTCTGTTCTTGCCCAATGAATAATAAATATTTTCACATGTCGGATTTCGACGACTTGAAAATAGTAAAATAAATGTGTTCTCTTTTCTATAAAAAAAGTCTG
Organism: Synergus umbraculus; assembly: GCA_900474325.1. Lineage (NCBI taxonomy): Eukaryota > Metazoa > Arthropoda > Insecta > Hymenoptera > Cynipidae > Synergus > Synergus umbraculus. The sequence continues at coordinate 495,193 of UCOK01019883.1, forward strand.
ATCAAAGAATTCTCAAGTTCCTAGAAATATTCTGCAGATGGTTCTTGGATAATTATTAGCTAGGAAGAGAAAACAAGTTTGGAAATGATAATTCTTCACTTTATGAATCCTTCGCAGTCAGTTTCCTAATTAATTACTTTCCTTTTTAATTACGGACTAGCTTCTGCAGAACTCCTCCCTTCAAAAGTTGTATAAGAAAAGCATTTCACATTGCTCGCTTCGCACCGTCATCTAGTACTAATGCAATGAAAAGAATTCATGTTAAATTTTCGTTAAGTGACTCTCGAGAGTGTACTTTCGACTGAAAATGGACTAAACGTATTTCAGGGCAGTGCCCCTTCTTAAGCTCTCATTAGAGCAACGTTCCTTAATCTCGTAGTGGAACTAGAAACGATTCTCTAGTGAAGCTGTAATTGCTTAATTCCTGTCATTACGATCACTTCGACTCAAGAGAAAGCCCATTAAAAATGGCTTGGAGTCAGCGAGAGACAAAGAGAACACTCGAATGGAAATTCAGTGATTTTTGTTATCCCAGGAGAAAGCAATTCTGCAATGCCATCGAATGACAAGCATCGACATCGACGAAATTTGAATTTGTCGCCAGGGTGCCATTTGTGTGAAGCTTCGAGTCTGTATATATCGTTGTCACTGGGGACATTTCGAAAATCACATCTCGCTCGAAGAGAACTGCCCGCAAGCTAGAAAATTTGTGCTGAAAGAAAAACAGGTATTTTTATGATGTCCAAATGACAGAAAATATCGCTGGCATTAAAAATTTACAAAATTTCCATCTATTCGATTTGTCTGACTAAGAACGACATTTACTACTGAAATATTTAAATCGCTGTTTCCACGAAGCTCCCATTATTATAGAAATAGATAGAAAAATTGATAATACCTCAAGCCATTTTAAAACGAAAATGTCATTTTTGGACAAAACCGACCTTTACTACGTAAAAATTAAAATCAAATATTATATTTAGACAGAAATCAAGCCATGACAGGATAAAATTCCATGTCTGGAAAGAAACTACCTTTACTACTGATAAATTAAAATCGCCGCTTTTTCGAAGCTGACAGAAAAAGTTATGATGTCTCAAGTAATTTAAAAATAAAGTGTCATGTCTGGCCAGAATCAGTCTTTACTACTAGATAATAGACATTTTATTTTTCTATTATTAGAATTCAAACATGGACGTACAGGAAAATTTTTTTATCTTGGACATATATTTTTTTACTTAAGAGAATATAATTTTTCAAGTAATTTAACAATAAAGTTTGAGTTTTTTATTATTAAAACTTTAGAATCTCCGATTTAATCAAACGTACAGTGTATAGTATTGTATTCTTTTTATGAGATTTTTTACTCTATTCTTGGCAAAAAATGTAGTTTAAGACGCAGAGTTTAAGGAAAACTCGTAGCCATACAGTGGAAGCCTGGTTTAACTGAAAGATAAGCAGTAATTGCGCTAATGAAACGAAACGTAAAAACATGGATCCGCGTGACCACGGGTATGACTGCCATGGTTTTTAACGTCTTCCTATCTAGAATTTTTCAATCTCTCGAGTCACTTGTGCGAAAAGTACGAGCGCACGATAGCAGAAAATGAATGCCTCCGCATAAGTGTATTCTCGTGTAGACGGTGGTCGGCAAAGCTTGTCGTGACTTACGTGGAACCGGCCTATCTCAAATCTTTCAATTTCTCATACTTTCCTTCACCTCTAGAATCGAATCCTCGCCTAGTTTCGACACGAGTTTGTCGATCGATCTGTAGATTGTCACTTGGTGTATTTGTAGCTACACCTGCTATGATTTATAGTATCTCCTATCAGTTTTCCAATTATCTCGCGTTTTTACATTCTCATTTAACTCTCTTTTTCACAAGGAAAAATTACGATTCTTTAGAATAAACTCTTGCCCCCTAATTGTTAGATTACGTGTCGCGAGGTCAGATGTCGCGAGGGCGCTAACGATAAGGGCGGTTTAAGAGAACGAATTTAATGCCGACCGCATATACATATATAGAAGGATCGTGCGTGCGTTGTTAATAACGAAGAGTAGTCAGAACACGCGCACGTGATCGTGGTTCGATGAAGCTCATAACTCGAAAGATCTATTACAGGTTATTTGCTGCTATTAACCTTCAAACACCATACGGGAGAGTCTTTTAAACGGGGCAAGAAATTGCTACTCTTTCCTTGCCACCGCAAAGTGTTGGTAATGAATAGAGGGCGGCAATCATTCTACTTTCTTGAAAACCTGCTTCACTTCTGCGTGATTTTTTCTTTACACACTTCGAGGAAAAAAGCGGGCTATTAGAGAAAAGTGCCGTTGCATTATGTAATCAATATGTGCAGGTTGTATAAAGGTGCTTTTCTTATTTATAGAGTGCAATTTGATTTACAAATTATTTGCTGAGCAAATGATTCCCTACTTTTTTGGAATGAAATATGATTATAATGCTAGCTATGGTGAAATCTAGAAATAAAGGTTGAAAGCGAGTGATAAAGAGATCGACTTTTCAATTTGGTGAGCACGCAACTAGATACAGCGACTGAGCAACGATTTTTCTTTACGTCCTAATAAGCCAAAGTCCGATACGCTATCGTACATGCACGTTACTTCCGCAGATGCAACGTTTAACTGACAAATCGTTTAACCATCCACTTCAAATTGACTGGTTTAACAGGAAATTAATGGTCCTCTGACACGTGATGATTCCGCGAAGGTGCTCGTTTCTCTTCTGCTTTTAAACTTGTTTACACATTTCAACAGTTTGCGCAAGTCATTTTATAATTGATGACATAAACATTCTTCACTCTTATACAGTAGAGTAAATATTTTAGCTTGTTAAAGAAAGGTTTCAAGAATCTATACAATTGATGTTTTAGCGCCTCATACTAAAATTGTCAGGGTATTCTTCTTTTCTTTTGGCATTTTTGAATTAAAGTTAAATAAAATTGTTCCAGCTCCCACAGTTCGCATTGTGAGTAGCAACAAATTTTTCCGGCATTTCCTCTGTGGTAACAATGTCCTTTTCTAAATTCGTCGTCTAGACAGACGAGTCTGATATTGTCGTTTTGTTCGCGGAAAATTAAAAATTCCACTTGTCGCTGAAGCGAAAAAAGGGGTAGATGCGCCGCGTGCAACCGAGAACGACGACGCAAACTTTAAAACCGAGAGTATTGGTGGATTGCCGGCGGCGAACATGTGACGTACAGAAATTGAGAGCCCTAAGACCCAGACAACTTTGCGAAAGTTTCCAGGAATTTCTGTGCAAATGCCGCGTGGCGCGTCGCTTATTCCTGAAATTGATGCTCCAATGAACCCTAAGGTAGTAGTATGTATTGAAGAAGAGGCTGAGACTGCTTGAAAGTTAGTACTTCCTTTCCATGACAAAATTTCGATTATATCAAATCCTAACAGTTGTCGTGATATTCATTATGTGATGTTAAATCGACATTTACTCCCATCATCATTTTTCAATACTTAAATTCATTAAAATTAATTACAGAAAACATTGGTAGTAATGCAATTAAGTATTTAAGTAGTACAAGAAAACTTTAGTCAGACTGTGAAATTAATTTAATTTTTCCAGAACGAATATTTGATTCGAGATTAAAGTTATTTTTGCAGAATAATTTATCAGTGAGTTGAAATATCTCTTTGGATATATATATATATATTTTTTTACTCGATGTTTATATATGGTTTAAATTGCACTTATAAGTTGATGAAAACCCTTGGCAATAGATATTTATATGGCAAGTTTATTTGAGGTATAAATTAAATGGGATGGTGCTCACTTTTAAGAGTTTTTTCCTTGAAAAATTGAATTTTTAGCAAAATGGAGGTAGAAATTGTAAATAAATAACAAGTGGTACTACGAGAAGTATGGCTTTGAACGCATAAATGACGAGGAGATATATGAATCTCTTTTATAGATAGAAAAAAATTACGAGCTGCCTCGTTTCGGTTTTATAGAATTTCATATCGATTCGTGAAAGTAATAGCGACAGAATATAACCTCGACTAAACCAATTTATAGAAACTATCGTAGGATCTAAAAGATCACAAGTAAACCTTTACTTTACTTCGCACTTTGAATTTCTTAATTCTAAGGCAAAGAGAATTTCCCGGAGTAGTAAGATTTGATGTGCCTAGTGTAAACAGTCTTACAAATTTAAGAATTCGCTCTTTTATTCCCGAAGGATTCACGATAGACGAGAAAGCTTTCAGAAATCGAAGCCACGTTCTAGTCGTTAAATTAATCTGAACGCCGCTCTGTGCGGCCTGCAAACAAATCGGAACAGTGTTGAAAGAAAGTCGATTGCCTCTTTGTTACAGGCAGGATTTTGCGAATTTCTTAATAATAACGAGATCCGGAATTTTGATATCGACCGATCGACTTTCGACGTCACTTTGTTTTCTTTGTATAATGGAGACTTCATTCACTCACTTTGAGAACACTCTTTCTTCTGTGCAACTTGAGTAAATGTTTTTCTTACGGGCTAACGCAATTTCATTAAATTAGTTCCATTAAATAAATAGCGAAATTAAATAGTTTATGCTTCATTTTCTGTCAGAACTCGGGAGTACACAAATTTTTCAAATGTGCCACTTTAATTCATGAATTTTTCAAGACTTTTTTGCAACTATTTCCTGTATTTCCTGTTCCATTTCATTTTTTGCTTTGGAAACTAAAACCTATCGAAGTATCAGCTGGATTTGTGCTATTTCAGTGTGAATTATTTAGGCGTTGCTTCCATGAGTGAACCGACTATTAAACAGGATATCGATTCGTGGTTCGCCGCGCTAAACGACTAGCTTTCTGGATTGCTGTAACGACAATATCCAGATGGACTGAACTCTAATACTGATGATTATTTTTTTTGTTTGGTGATGAAATTCTTTCAATAGTTTGAACTCTTTAAAAATATGCAAAGCATGCCTATATTTTTTGTTCATTTCATTTAATAAAAATAGTTCATTTTCATTTGTTTCTTTAAATGAAATTGATTGAATTATAATTTACATTTAAAATTTTCTCAAAGTATTGTACAATAAATTAGTTATTCCATCAAATTATGATTGCATTTAGAATTCTGTTGCCGGTTTATTGTCAGTAATATAGTACAGCATGTTCACTTCGTACCAATCTATAATTGAAACTAGATTATGTGAGGCTAAAGGAATAATTATCAGTTACATTCTGCCAAAGGCTCTAAATCAATGTATTAATATCCACAGAATTTAATGCGCAAGTCGAGTCTATAATATAATCTGCTTTGCGTTAAAATTGAAAAAATGCATTAAATGTATGTGGAACTTATTTCATCTAATACACTTTTCTCTATAACTTTAAAATAATTTATCTGACTCTAAAATGTGAAACTACATCACAAATCAGACATTTTTATGAGATCTATGGAAATTTTCTAGTTCCTGTCTGACCATAACCTGCCTTATCTACTTTAAAAATGTGACCGTTAAATTTATCTGACCCACTTTATGATTAATTTTCGTGAAAATCTGCTTCAGTATTATTTTTCAAATATTCCTTCGATCGAACATTCGTGAATATAAGCTTCCTTTTTTAAATGTTGAACGTAAGCTCAGAGAATGGAACTGCGTTAGCATCTCTTAGGGTTAAGCGAATGCAAAGTGCATTCGAGTCGAGTCCTCGTAGTTCGAATCGAAAGGTCGTTCCCTTCTTTTCTTCTTTGCCCATTTTTCCCTTACTTTTCTTCTTACTTTACCATGCCTCCACTTGCGTGTTATTTATGTAGTTAATACCACTAGCTAGACATTTCTTGGGGTCTTTTTGCTCCTTTTCACAACGGTTTACTCGGTTCTTCGAGGCTCCTCTAATTTCTTTCTTGAACGAGTTCGATGTCGAAACGAGAAATGGTGAGTTACTGAGATGAAATTTACCTTATTAAAAAATTTAGCTTCTCCTGGATTGACATAAAGAGAAAGCTACATTTTCTTTTTACATTTCTTCTGAAATTATATATATTTTGTATATTTCAATGAATCTTTCAGAAAAGAAAATAGGTATATATTTGATGCTTAAATTTTTCGTCTTGGCATTCGATTCCGCACTTCTCAATAATCGTCAGACATGCCATCCTGAAAGGGTGTTAACATTCCCACTGTGTCTGGTACAGACCTAGAAAAATCATGATTTAAACGCCATCTGTTCTACTTCCTTTCCATTCTTTCCGATTCCTTCGTTCTCGCTTCACACTTTATGTTATTTCTCGCGCCTCGCTTGTTTTCCTTTCTCGACGAAATTCTAGGCTCTCGCCATTTCTCGTCGTTCGAATGGAATCTTCTGAAAAATCTTTCACGTTATCTGCAGAGTCTGAAACATTGGAAAAATATTAAACTTTTTATATTTCCCTATATTCTCTTAAATTATGTTTGAGGAGAAGTTACTTACGGCAACAAAATGCAACTAGAAATCAAATTCTCACAAACAAATCTTAATAATGACTTGTAAGAAAAATGATGAGTCAATTTCATTAAAGTGCCTATTATGTGCGACATGGTTGCAAAGTAAAAAGCTATAAATGAAGGAGGATAAGCGGCAAATGCTGACTGCGTTTGCAGTGTCTGGCGTACTGCGATAAGATGAAATCAGCACTATTTGCCGATTATAACGGAAAAGCCTTGAAAAATCGAAACGAATGTTCCACTGCAGAAACTAAAATGGGTAAATTGCATTTAAACTACCTGACAATTTCTCTAATTAACACTATTTGCATTCGTAAACTAAAATGGTTATCTGCGAAAATAATTTCCCTTTGTCAACATAGAAAGTAATTTTCCAACTTGGAAAATTATAAGGATTAAAATTATTCATTGTGGTAACATTGATAAAGAATCTCAATCCTCCAAACTGTTTTCCCTCCGAGGGATTACTAGCAAATGTTTATCTTGCGTCGAAGTTTGATAAGCGCCAATATCGCGTTACGTCGGTAATTATAATTAAACTCTTCGTAATAGATAGCCAAGTACGATGCTATAATTGCGCCCGGTGCTAACAAACTCGAATGGAGCGTTCAATTAAATGCTACTTAGCAGCCCCCAATCCCCATGCCTCGGCGTCAGCTATAACGCGCTAATCACCGAATCCTCCCTATTCGTTCACTCTTGAACCTCTTACGAAGTGTTCTACTTATTCGCAAAGATGAAATTGTTTTCAGTCGTTTACCATTTAATTTATTTGTTTTTTTTTAAATTATGCATAATTCCTTAATTTGACTCACATAAAGCTTTCAAACATGAAAAGTTTCACTATTAGAAAAATCTGTATCAAATGTGGTATAAATTATAAACAAATGACATCATATAAATTTGCTAATGAAAATCTTTATGTATCTTTGTTAAAATTTATATACGTACATTATTTTTAATGTACATTTATTACTTTAATATAAAATCGTATAGTTTTCCACATATAAATTTAAATAAAATTGCATTACAAATTACCTGCATCCGCAAGTAATTAATATTTAAGATGATAAATAATCCACAGATATTGATTATATAAATAATTAAAACGAGAAAAGTATGTCAAAGAAAAAAACAAAATCTCTTGACAGAAGTTTATACGAACTTTCACAGTTTTTTTAATACTTCAGTCTACAAAAGTCTTTAAATAAATTGTAGAGTTATCCGAATATATATGTTTAGAAACTTTAATAACTTTTGAAATTTATAAAGACTTTAAGGTCATTTCAGTGAGATTTTCATTTTTTTACCTTCATTTTTGGACCATCTTGGAAACATTAAAAAAAAGCTGGGAAATTTCACCCCGTGAATTTTTCCATAGATGAAAGTAAAAGATATTAGAAAATCTGCCTATAATTATAATTAATTACCTTATACAACCTTCTCTATCAAAAGTTTTAATTACATATATATTTATATACGGTAATTTGGCTGCCAATCAAATCATAATTTAGTTCCAATTAATTGGGTATATAATAGAAAATAAAATGGATAAGCATAATTATAAATTGGCTAGTATTATTATTATTATTATATAATTTATAACAATATATACTACGACGTTATTAAACTCATATTTATTGCAAATATATAAATAACAGTTAAGGAAAACATATAAATTATGAAGCAAATGGTAACAAATTAATCACATACCTTTTTGTATCGTCCTTTTAACATGCCATAATTGATGGAATTTCTATTTAACTTTTATAACTTTTCGGCGGCATTTTTCTCGTCCGAGTGTTTAAAAATATCATATATCTTATTTTACAACGACATTTTTCTAACTCATTTACCCCTTTTTTGCGAGAATCGCTTTCTATTATAACGCCCCATATTTACCGTCTTTGTGTCCGATATGGCAGCAGTGTAGGCATGCTTTAATAAAAATAAACAAGCGGAAAATAAAATGCATGCGTCGTCGCGCGGTTAAGGCAAAACGACGCGGAAAATAGCATTTTCCGTTGAGAAAAACCGACCGCTTGGTGCGCGTGAAAGCTCCTTAATTGCGAGGGTAAGGATAGTAAGGAAAAGGATTTAGAGCGAATTAAAAGTTCGTGATTTCCGGAAACGTGCTACGTGACCGACAGAATCGCAATAGTCTCAGACAACGCGAGAGAGAATGGCACGTTAAAGGTATTTTAAACGACTACCAGGTCACATTCCAAATTAAATATAATAAAAAATTCTACAAGGATGAAATCCGAGATTAAAGGGAAAATACATATATAAATTATTTATGCTTGTAGATTACAGTATGCCGTATATTATAAAATAATAATATTATAATAATAACATCATTATATTATATTTACATATATAAATTATTTATGGTAGTAGATTACAGTGCAATTGAACATTTTGCGTGATATAATGTGTACAGTTGGATTATTATTGAAAGTCCTCTCGTAATTCAATAACATGAGTCTATTGATGATACTTAATATATCAAAGTATTAAGTTTACAATCTGTCCATTGGTCCAAAGTAGAGTTTATTACACGAACATGAACATTTGCATATTCATATGCTCTTCATAATTTAATAATATTCTAGAACCACTCGGAAATTTCAAATGAATTGTGTGATTGAAGTGCGGTTATTATTTAGTCGATTATTCAACAACCTTCAATAGAATCTAATGTGAATTTCGTATTTTAAATACTTAAAACCCATTTAGAGATATATTTTCCGATGGCGCTTCTGGTGCCATGTAGAAACGTCAGTAAATGTCGAAATAATTCAAACGTCTGATTCCCGAATTTAACGATTATCGATTACCTGAGTTGAGAATAGTCCTCGCTCCTCCTGTGTATGTGACATATCGGCTGTCTCACGATATGAATAATAGCGACATTGAGACAAACTATCGAAGTAACAAGAACTGATTTTCGTCATGAAATACGCCGTGTTAACTACCTTTAACAAATCTACGACTGAATTTGTCATTTTGAATAGTGCCCTGGATGAAGTAATTTTGTTAAATTATGAGGAAGATATTGCAAAAAAAATTGCAAATTTCAATTCTATCTTGAATAAATTTCGAAATCCTCAACGTTTTTCAATTTTCTTTTCCATAGAATGTACCAGCAGATTATTTGCATAACTCTAACAAAAATTATCTTGCATTGAATGGAAACTTTTGCACGAAAGTGTATTTCATGGTAGTAAAATCCGAGTATTGTAAAAATCAGAATTTCCTCTGCATGCTTTAAATCAAAGCCTATGGAAATGTGAGTGCACATGCACAAGTGTGGTTTATCAAAACATCCCTGGAACTAGGAAAGACCAACTTATCCTAGCTCGTTCGATTTTCCGCTGAAGATTGCCTTGGCGTGGAAATCGCTGAAAAGCTGGAAATCTTCGACAAGGAAACCAGAGAGACATTAGTTCTAGACAAGGTGAGGAATTCTTTGCTGCTTCCTACACTAAGTTTCAGAAAGAGGAAAGAAGAACAGACAAGACCGCGAGGAATGTCTTGTTCGCGAAGGACGTTCGATTTTCCTGGTATATTCCATCAGTGAAGGGAAAAGTGATTTTGTTTTTTTTTTTAATAAATTATAAAGTGATTCAAATTGAAAGCGCTTTAAATTTTAAATGAGATCTAGTGCTGGAAAAAAATCAGTCCCACTATTGTCGTTTCTTGTTATTATGTTTCATCAGAATACGCATATATCACTGACGGTGCATGATGATATTTTCGTTCAAAGAGTATCTTCCAATATCTTATTGCGAATAAGAGAAACTATAAGTTTCTTTCGCGAACTTCCGTTTTTATATAGACAACTGAGTTCAGTAGCATTCATGAGGACTTTAAATTTATTCTACATTATTTCTGCTCGAAAGAGTCTCGGTGGACGTTTCCATTATATGTATACAAGCTAGGAAGATATATGCGAATGGGTGTAATCCGCTGGGAGCTATAGGCACGTCTAAGCATGAAAATTTCTGCCGAAGTATGTACCTTTTATTGCTTAAGTGTGAGCAGCTTAACTAGTTTTTATTTTCCAAGATATAGTTTCTTGACTAATGGGCTTCAACGATCGAATGTCAGTTCAGATATTTATTGCATAAATAATTAAAGTATAGAGGACAAACTTCTTAGAATAGAAAGATATTGACGTTTTCTGTGGAGCAATTCAGGCAGCGATTGTTTTATATATGTAACTTTCTTCATTAATATTTTTGCTCAAGGTGATATTAATTATACATTTCTTTCTTAGAAATAAAATACTGTGAAATAAAGTAGACTGAATGGTATAAATGAAAGAAGTTTTGCTCTAAATTCGTAAGATGAAGGGGTAGTGAAAGGACGAAGATGTTCGTCGATGTTTACGAGACTTCGAGGTCTTTTCATCTCTTCGTTGATCTTCACTTCTGTCTGGTGCTTTATAGTCAGCCTCGTTCTCGCTTTCACCGAAATTCGGCGTCGGCTCGTCGCCAGCTCCTCATTCTCTGCACTTCTCCTGCAGAATAATTTAAAAGCTCATTAGCTCTACCATTTCGCAAGTTTGGAATAAAGTTGGCCCGTCGTGCTATTTCCAAAACGGAATGAGTTCAAGACACAGAAGGGCAGTCAGACAAGAGGACCGAGCTTTACAGGGGTTCTTGATATTTCAAGTGCAGATGTCTTCTGCTGAAACCTAAATTATTAAGATTACTTCAGACGATAATTATAAAGAAGCAAGTGGATTAAATTAAATTATCATCATTATTATTGTCACTATTCATATCAATACAGAAAAAGAGATATAGAAATATGAACATTTTTCTCAAAGCTTTCCATTCACTTTGAATAATTGCAACAAATTGTATACTGACTGTGTCAGAAGGCAGAAATCCAACCTGAATTTTTGTCCAATTTTGACATGGGATTAATGGCCTTGAATTGTTAGGGGATTTAGGAAACACCATGCATACGAGTAGCATAGTTGGGATTTACCACATTGGTTTGTCGAGCCATTAATCGGAACAGCTTTATACCCAGAGATTTATATTGGATTAGGTCGCGGAAGAGGTCGTGTGGTTTAGTTTGAAGGCTGAGTAACTCCCTTCCATAATCACTTTAATGATCGTTATTCAAATAGAATTTCTTTCATGCTGGAATCTTCAGAATAATTTGTCAAAACTTATAATAATTAAACAAGCATTAAACAGTAAAAGTCATGTATAATGTAAAATGAAACGTGAATAGAAATTACTTGAGCATGAATCAATATTCTCTGTTGAATTTCACTTAAGGTTATTATTTATTCAACTAACGAATAATGGTCTAGGTAATTGTATATGCAGTTACGTATGCAAATCAGTGAGATATTGGATCCAGTGAAGCAGAGAAGAATTTAATAAGATAATCATTTTCTAAATGAAGGAGAAGCTTTCTTATTGACTGCGAAGGTTCTTTGTAGATGCATTACACTGTAGATCATAGTTCACCGAGCAACCATTTGAGAGATTTCACGCTTTTAACGTGGCTCTCATGAATCATCGATCGCTCAATGGTGCCCGGCTGCGATTGGCGTCAGTTCGGACTTATTCCCCATATTTATGAAGAGAGCGTTACAAAACACTGAACCCGTAATTTCGATGCGCTTTATCGTGATTCATGGGTTTATGAATACCAAATATTGATAACGGTTTTCTCCGAAGCATATTTATTACTGATGTCAGCACAGTAAGTTGAAATGTAAATTAGTAGATTCATTTTTCTAATATTGCTGGAAATCACGTAATTCTACTATTATTTATTGAATTTTATTGCTGATCTAGAATGGGTTTTAGGAGCTTCAATGTTTTATATATTTGACTCTAGAGAGTCACTTCGAAATCAATAACTATAGAGACTTTTCTCCCTTTCCGCAATACATACACATGGAATCCGGGTGTCTGTTCTTTCATACGAGCTCTTATTTTACGGTATAAAGTATCCCGCGTCGACTACTCTTTTCATCTCCATTGCGCCTGACTCGAACAGGAAGTACATGGAAATTAGGCTGTGCATCGGGGGAGTTCATGCGAAAGAAAAAAAAATCGTTCGATATCTGAGAATATACTGGAATACAATTGAATCCTCCCTGGGATGAACCTCGTTTTGAAGTAACGAGAAATTTCTCTCATAAAAATATTCCTCATTCAAATCATTAATTATTATCAAATTAAATTTCCATTAAGAATATTTACTCTACTAGTATACCAACATTCTTTGAATTCCCTAAACTTCCTTAAATATCTCTTAAAATTTCATGAAAAGCTTTTAGATCCTTTAAAATACTTAAAACTTCCTTAAAATTTTATAAAATTCTAGAAAATCTTTTAAAAATCATGAAAATCTCATGAAATCCTTTAAAATTACTTTTAAAAATCAAAATTTCTTAAAATTCTTACAATGTTTTTACATTTTTTTAAATTCCACAAGGAACTTTAAAATTCCCACTAAATCTTTTAAATATTATACATATCTCTTGTAATCCCTTTAAATTCATAGAAACCTCTTAAAATCTTTAAAAATTACGGAAAATTCTTACAAGACTTTCGAAATTCTGTATA